>CALNHX010008214.1:0-63509 GCA_940337035.1 Agriotes lineatus
GCACTTAAAAGTGCGAACCTGCTTGCGTCCTACTACCGCTGTGGTGCAAGCAGAGTTATTTACTTTTTTTATTGCCGGGTTGTACACCTGGTTGACATCAGTTCATATGTATACGCGTTTTATACATATTATGTTTTCTACTATCTGCAAATTTTATTTTTAAAATCAACCTCGTGCCCTTATACGAGCTGTATTTCATAAAATGCGCACAAAGAAATCAATTTTGCATTACAAATTTGTCACACCTTCTCTAGTTTTGCATTCGCGAGTAGGCGAATGTTTTAGCTGACAGTGTAACATATATTAAGCGAAAATTCGAAACCAGAGCAACAGTTACTAATAATTAATTCACACTTGAACAACAGTTAGACTGTAGGCATAGTTCCTGTCTCATTTTAAAATCTGTAAATTTATTAGGTACTACACGTTTCTGAATAGTAATTTTGCATATTATATGATATTCCCATTCTCATATTTCGCATATCACTGAACTTCCATGTTTTCGCATATGCCGTCAACTCTAGCATGTCGGTAGGAATTAATTTTCTAATAATTATCTTTCAAATTCCTCCATAAGGAGAATGACATATTAATAAGGCGATTGATATTTAGGAATTCTTTCTCCAGACTGTATCACCTTGACATTATCTGGTCCCAAAGATTTACTTGTGTAGCGAAACCTATATTTTATATTTTTTCTCTGTTATGGTAGCGAGATTTTAAGGCGGTTATTAAACAAAGCTACGGTTAACGTAGCGACACACAATAAAATATTATGGATTGAGCCGATTCAATAAGTCAGAGGCAGTTTAACTTAATATATTAAAATTAAAAATAATATGTGTAATAATGTTTATATCAGACTTCCTACCTTTTTACTCTTTACTTCCCAGCTAAGTTTTCAGCTCCCTTAATCGGCTACCTTCAAACTGTAGCAGTAATTTTCCGTTTCGTCAAGTACGCATTTCCCCCGTTCGTCGAATTCTTCCAACTTGCAAATCACACGAGTACAAGCACGTTCCTTCGACCAGCTTGCTAAAAGGTTTCCTCGTGATATTTAACTTGCTCATTTTCCGGTTATTTCATCGTGCGCGCCTTTCTAGCACTGTCTGTAATTGTATCTGAACTTAAGGTTACAGCGTTAATATTTCTCTTATATTTTTCAAATTGTTTAACAGTTTCTGATAGTATTTTGATGAAAACACAACCCCGCGAGAATGACGTCACTCACTAAAAAAACAAACTCCTTTTCAGGAGCTGCTTGTGGCCGTATCCACCCTGTTGGTTCCGGACCTATGGTATGGTACCAGGAATTCGAGTACGCTATTGGGCATTGGCTGCAAAAAGCCACTGAACACATGATCGGTTGTGTGTTGTGTAGTCCTGGTTGTTTCTCACTTTTTAGAGGAAAATCCCTTATGGATGACAACGTTATGCGAAAATATACAACATGGTAAGGTTCCCCCTTTTATCTATTCTTTTAGGCGACAAGAACTCACATACTGCATTTCAGTTCTTCAGAAGCCCGTCACTACGTACAATACGATCAGGGAGAAGATCGTTGGTTGTGCACACTGCTGCTGCAGAGAGGCTATCGTGTAGAATATTCAGCTGCTTCTGATGCTTACACGCACGCGCCCGAAGGTTTCAACGAGTTCTACAACCAGAGACGTAGATGGGTGCCTTCTACCATTGCCAATATTATGGATTTATTGCAGGATTCCAAGAGAACAATCAAAGTTAATGATAATATATCCATGCCTTACATTGCCTACCAAGTAAGAATGGATAACATGAACGCCCAACCCAATCTTATTTAATATCTTTCTAGATTTTGTTGATGGGTGGTACCATCCTGGGTCCTGGCACTATATTCCTTATGTTGGTGGGTGCTTTCGTAGCCGCTTTCCAAATTGACAATTGGACTAGTTTCTATTACAACATCGTCCCCATTCTATTTTTTATGTTGGTCTGCTTCACTTGCAAATCCAACATACAGGTAAAAATGTATCTTTGCGAAGACATTTAAAAACTAACACATTTCTTGCAGTTACTTGTTGCGCAAATATTCTCTACGGCATATGCTCTTATCATGATGGCAGTAATCGTTGGTACAGCGCTCCAGTTACGTGAGGACGGCGTTGGATCGCCGTCTGCAATTTTCTTGATAGCTATGACGGCTTCGTTCTTTATCGCTGCATGTCTGCATCCGCAAGAGTTCTGGTGCATTGTTCATGGAATTATATATCTGTTGTCTATTCCTTCTATGTACCTTTTGTTGATTCTCTATTCCATTATCAATCTCAATGTAGTATCTTGGGGAACGCGTGAAGTGGCAGCCAAGAAAACCAAGAAGGTAAAAATGACAATGCGGAAATATATGGTGATGGTGGCAACAACGTAATAACAAACTTGGTGGTGGTTACTAATACAGGTACTTGCGTAAATTCTTAAAAAGGTTCTTGTAAATGTAATAATTTAAAGCAGAATACTTTGGATATGAATTTCCCAAACTGTGGTCGTAATTTATTTCCTGAGAGGTTGCTTATGCTTGTGTTTTGTTATCTGTTAGATTTCAAAACTCGTTTACGACATATAACAGAATAGAGGATACACGCGGATTGTTACAGGGGGAAATGAGCGCGGTCTTACTCTGAACACGCAGGTGATTTCCTATAAAAATAAATTCGTTAGAGACGTGAAAGATAATAATTATTGTTTGTTAGGCGCCACTAAGTTATTTGCACTAGCCTGAAAATATTTGCGACGCTTCCAACCAGAAGAAGTCTCGAGGCGTCCTAAAAATTTGTAGTCCTATTTTCTGAACGGACTTACCTTCATCTGATTGGTGCCTATACCACCTGTAAACGCGACTGCATGTTTGCCTTACAATGAAAAATACATAGAATGCAAAGTGATACGTTATATTGAACACACGATAATAAAAGTTAACAGATCTCAGCGATTAGCCTTAAACTCTCCCCCGATACTAATAATATTACGTGAAAATCCCTACGGAGTAACGTCACAGCGGGTACAGCCTCAAGGAAGACAATTTTGGCAAGCTGGTCACAATCCATCCGTGTTTAAATGGCGTTTAGACTACCTGAAGCTCAAAACTTGTGTCCGGCACACACTTACAAAAACACACATATAAAGTATAAATAAAAATTGCAAAGAAAAGCGTCGTAAATATTGCATCTAAGACGAAGAATAATGTACAGGCAAGAATTACACACACAGTATATGGGAGATTACAACTTAATGCAGTCCCTACGAAGCGATATGTACAGTATAACGGAAGGAAATTTTAGCAAGCTGGCCGCAATTTAGCAGACGTGTCCAAATGATGTTTAGCCTTCCTGATGGTAAAAGGCTCAAAACTTTTGTCGGTAGGGCGCACACTTGTAAAAACACACATATAGGCAATATAAATGACAATTGCAAACAAAAGCGGCGTAAATATTTTATCTAAGATGAAGAATGTTGTACAGGCATAAACTACACACATAATATATGGGTGATTACAACTACATTCTCTATGGAGTGAGGTCACAGTGGATACAGTCTAAGGGAGCACAATTTTGGGAAACTGGCTGTAATCCAACCTCCACGGCGCGGAAAGGCTTAACACTTGTGCCCGTTAGTTAAACATTTACGAAAGCACACATATAAACAGTATAAATGACGATCGGTAACGACCGTTCAATATTTCCAATGTATTTACTTGAATACGCCCACTCTGACAACGTCGAACGGTCACGATCGATAGCGGTCACGATCGATAGCGGTCGATATTGACCGTCCAGCACGAAATTCCAATCGACTGGAAAATTTGGTTGTTGGACGATAGCGGCCGGTGGTTGGCGCTTGCGTAGTTCAGTGCAAGTTGCACAGAATGATACTCAATGTACACTAAACTGTATAAGCACATGGTTACATTGCCCCAAAGTTTGTTTTTGTTTTCTAAAATTTCAAGACTGTGGCTTTGAGTACTATAAAAACCACAAAACAATACCTATAAAAACAAAAGCACTACAAAATTTTGAGTTTAGGTGTGTTTACGCGAGAACAATGACCCTTATGGACGCTGGATGCCGAACGACGCTGTCATATGTTCGCATATATTTCAAGCGATTGCGGGCGATCGTAACCGTTCGATTGCGAACGCTTTCTAGCCTGTCACAGTCCTGCCTTAGAAAGCCAATGCCTTCACAACATTCGATATGCTCAAATTCAGGCGGAATAATTCGAAAAACCCATATACAAGTGGGGTCGTAATTTAGGAAATAATGCTATTAGCCGTACGTTCATACAATCTAAAAATATCCTCACAATGCATATTGAACGCACAAGACGAGTTGGGAAAATATTCGGCGGCAGCTGAAGCTGACCGCTATTCAGTTTGTCCGAGAACATGGTCTTAAAGGTGACGTCACGGTTACAAACTGTGATTTTTATAAAGCCTATTAGACGGGTCACAATTCAACCTGTATAGTGACAATATTCACTGCCCTCCCTGTCAGGGAGCAGCTCAAAACTGGTGCCCCCGAAACAAACCCTTCAATAACACACACCCATACATACTTATAAAATGTCAGGCGTAATTCTAATTGTAAAAATAGGTAAGCTTTAGCGACTAGAAAGAAGAGGTATAAACGTGCAGGATCTACAAGCCCTGTAAAAGCTATCCAGAGAAGGCAGTAAATATATAACGTAATGTAGTCTCAACAATACCGATATGAAGGCAACGTGAGTCTGCAGGTTGAAAGGAGAGAAGTCCAAAGAGCTTCAGTCGCGGGAGGGCTTCGTTTAACGATGCACGATTGGCCCACAAGGATGGTGGCTAGAACGGCAGAGATGTTATTGACTTGGGGCGCGACTGAACCATGAAGATGATTGCCGGGCAGCAGAGGAAATTTGCGGTGAATGTTGATCGACGGCAGTGTCGAATATTCACAGAAGGTCAGGTATTTGAGGGTGGCTCAATTGCGGGAAATAAATCCAAATTTCCAATCGATTATTGGCGGCCAACGAGAAAACAAATTTCGGCGACACAGCCCCTGCTACAAAATATGCAGTTAGAAGTAGATGTAAATCCGATAAATTATCGATTATAGAGGTAAACGAGTCGCCACCACACGCGTCAGAGCGCTATGGCCCTAACCAGCCTTCCTGCTTTGAGTCGGGGGCAGAGCGGAAGTGCGAAGTAAACCATTTTATGGTCGCCGTTTGGCGTTCAGCGCAAACATCCCCGCTTACGGGGCGAGATCATAGGCGTGTATGCCGAAATTAGTCGCGGTAGCTTAAAATTTAAAACATCCTAACAAAATTTCAAACTAGTGTTAGCTAATTTAATTCATTGGTCATTCTTTCAGAAAATATACTTTGTACACTCGGGTGCAATTGCCGGCCGCCAGCTCAGTCGTAGGAGGCGTACAGTTTTTAACAGAATAGTCGGTAGAACGAAGTAAGAGATAAAAATGTCCAGTGCACCAACGATTCTTTTTTTATTACATACGGCGAGTGCACTCAGGTGTTCAACGAGAATTCGTAAACTCAAATAGCTTATGCACAAACACAATTCCTGAAAGAAAACTACAAATACGATAGGCAGCCGTAACTAAATTAAACCCCCATAGTTGACATAATCACAGTATAATTTCCAAAAATTCAGGATCACAGTACATATAAATATCACGATTAGTGATGGGACTATTCGAATGCAAATTACTACAGTATTCGATTCTTGCAAGATCTCGAATGCATTCGATTCTTTTTAAGTGTATTCGAATGCTTCGAATCGAATACTTAATCGGTGTTTGTAAATCTCGCCGGGCGTGATCTCGATTCCGAATCGAATGCTGAATTCGGCGTGATCTCGATTCTTATCCGAATGCTGAATTCGAATGCATCGGCGCTTGACCGAGGTTGGTACCCGGATTCGCACTCGAATCGTTTCAGTTTTAGCTAGCACAGCACAGACATTACATATAGGTATTTTGATTTCCATAGAAGGCAGGAATGGAATCAACTCTCAAACGCCGTTTTTTTTATCCAGGTCTCACTTGAATAGTTGGTGCTGAAATGTTTCTAGTTAAATATAGACTACAGAATTAAATATAAAATTAAAATATTACCACACAGACTGAAGATTGCACACTAACGAATAGCACCACCAAAATCATAAAAGCAACTAAATCTACTAAAAATTTAAACAGATACATCGAAGGGAAAGAGAAACAAACGCTGGGGTTGTCTTAAAAATGTATTTTAAAGAAATACATATAGGCCCGTAACAACAATAAAAAGAACTATTTTATAAACAGTCCTTTTCTCATATTCATTTTCGGTACTATAAATTTAACATTTAAGTTGTTCAAAACAAATATACGTTATTAATAGGGTAAGCTGAACCGCTTACAAACAAAATAATTTTTTATTTTTGCTTTGTGCACGTACAGCGTCTCGTTATCTCTGGTGTTGCGTGTCGCTCAGCCGAGGTCACACGTCACTACTCCCCCAGTACGAGATCGAGCGCACAACTCGATTCTGAATTCGGAAGTGCGATTTTGCATTCGAATTGCTTGCATTCGAACGATCATTCGATTCTCAAAAGTATTCGAATGCGATGAATTCGATTCTGAAAAGTATTCGATTCTGCCCATCACTAATCACGATTATAGATCCACTATCAGAATCGTAGATGGCCACAATATTACTTGCTATGCCTAATTATATTTGGCAAATTTAGCAGTAATAATATGAGATACCTCAGACAAGAATTAAAATTAATACTCACAGTTAGTAATACATCAATAAAGCAATAGCCTTATTGCACACATTAAAAATAGATTTATGAGCAGGCAAAGATTACAACGACGAATCCGGTGAGTGCTTGGTTTAGGAGGAAACGCAAAACGCGATTCCAAGTGCGAACACACGGCCGAATGATGTTACAATATTCGGAATCGTTTGGCCCCAAATTTGGGCCGCCAGAAGCTAGTGGCTTAGGGGAGACTTCACCGTGCGATGCTGGGACAAATCAGACCTGAAGGTAAGCCTCCTTGTCGGTTCATCTCCTGCGCTCAACCAGCATCCGCAGCAGGAGTCAAAGCGGGTTCGGAGATCCAGAAAAATACCAGCGCATGAAACGACTGCCCGTGAAAGTAAAAAACCAACTGTAGCTAAAGCCTCAAATCGGCCCTCCGACACGAGGTGCTATAAGGGAGAGAGAATGACAGAATATTTCGAAACGAACTCCTTACTTACCCCGGATAAAATTCCAGGCAATTTGCGAAACACGTGGCAGCATGAAAATTCCGCCAACGGCGTGGGAGTCAAGCTTCCCTCATATCGAAATTCGGGGACTAGACAATCCACTTCAAGATATAGGCTTACATAAACACCATCGAAACTAACGGCAGCCCAAAATTAATCCTTCGAAATTCTTACTGCTACCCCGGCATCTTATCGTTTCGCCAGCGAGGTTGGAAAGAACGCGTCTCGAAACAAATGCTAATTCTTAGAACTTGTCTACGCGAGGCCAAGCAAGGAGGCGCGGCATACTCACAGACATCCGCGCGAGGAGATGCGTAACAATGCGAAATAAATACTACAGAACGCGAAATTGGAAGGCGGCCCAAATGAATCGTAACACTAGGTAGGTCGCAAAAGTTGTTCTAGAAATGGGTTATCATTTCAAAATATTTGGGCGTTACTGCTTTAGAGAGATAAGAAAACCCAAGATTTTATTCTTCTTAAATTAAAAAAAAACTAAGTGTGTGTCCTCAAAAATATTCGCATCTCTAAGATAAAGGAAAATAAAATTCGGAAATTTTTTGTAAGACCTAAAAACTTACATTTTGATGACTGTTAAGATTTGATTGCTTTAAATTTTAGAGGAATTCATATAATTTTGTCTAAAAAAAATCAGATAAACTGAAAGTGACAAAACTTCGACAAAAGCACAAAAAATTGTATTTTTATGCTCTATTAACAACTCCCAAATTTCAAATGTTTGGCTTGAAAATGTGAAAAAGTTTCGGGACCTTGTGGTCATAGGAAAACCATACAGATTTGTTTGTCAAAAACATTTACAGGAAGCTTTGCATATCGATTAGTTTCGGCTGCAATACGTTTCCTAACTCTCCTCTTTATAATTACAAATTTAGGAACTGGAAGAGGAACGAAAATCAGCAGAAGAAGCCAAAAAGAAAGCCAAACAGAAGTCCCTGCTTGGCTTCTTGCAAGGTGGAGGCACAAGCGAAGACGATGCCGGCAGCATAGAGATTTCCTTAGCCGGCCTCTTCAAGGTTATGCTGTGCACACATCAATCAGACCAAAACGAAAAAGCCCAGCTCATCCAAATCTCAGACACCCTCGAAAAAGTCAGCAAACGTTTGGAAGCTATTGAGAAGTAAGTTTCTTGGTTGCTTTGGTACCGTATAATTCTAACACTTTTTAATAGAATTGTTGATCCTCATCACCATGCACAAAGCCACCGAAGACGCAGTATGTCGGCATCATCAAGGGACCACCATTTGGGAGCTGTGCCGGAAAATGTTAATGAAGAATCTGCAGATGAGAGCGATGATGAAACCGTTTCCACAGCACCTAGAAATGATCGTGATGAACTGGTTAATCCATATTGGATTGAAGACCCTGACTTGCGAAAGGGAGAAGTGGAGTATCTCAGCTCAGCGGAAATAATGTTCTGGAAGGACCTGCTTGCTAAGTACCTTTATCCTATTGATGAAAACAAGGAGGAGAAGGTAACGATATAATATTCTTTTAAATATTTTATCTCTTACAATCAGGTTTAACACAATTTTTATATTTGAAAATTAAACTAGGCATCAAATGAAGATAATTTGCTAAATTTTAGGCACGTATAGCATCAGATCTAAAGGAACTACGTGACCGGTCAGTTTTTGCCTTCTTTATGGTGAACGCCCTTTTTGTGCTCATTGTATTTTTGCTCACCCTGAAGAAAGACTATCTCCACATAAAATGGCCCTTCGGTGTCAAAACCAACATTACCTATGACGAGGCCTCCCAAGAGGTAAATTTATAGGGGTTTACATGATTAATTGTTGCTGAAAACATGTGGTTTTGCTTTTCCATTTGTGTACACTTACCACAAAACACGATTTCCACAGATCAGTAGACAAGGAATCATGTGCCCCCATTATGCAATGTCTAAAAGTGATTTTTTTACAGGCCAGGATAGCAAAGGAGCTCATAGAGCTTCGTAATAAGTCAGTATTTGCGTTC
This sequence comes from Agriotes lineatus, assembly GCA_940337035.1. Lineage (NCBI taxonomy): Eukaryota > Metazoa > Arthropoda > Insecta > Coleoptera > Elateridae > Agriotes > Agriotes lineatus. The sequence continues at coordinate 9,277 of CALNHX010008214.1, forward strand.
TTCATGTTTAATGCGCTTTTTGTATTGGTCGTGTTTCTGCTGCAACTTAATAAGGATCAAATTCATGTTAAGTGGCCGCTTGGAGTACGAACCAATATTACATACGTAGAGGAAACCTCTGAGGTATTTACAGGTCTATTAAGTTCTACTCTGGAGTGGGATACTAATGTATCTCTCTGGCTGGGATTTCTTGGTGCAGCACAGTTGTGGTTTACACTACCTACTACTTGTGACTTACACAGTACTTTACGTTTACACCATACACTATACATTTGTGAACCTGACTCACTAATAGATGTGATTCACTCTGGTATCGGTGGAACTTGCCTGTAAATAACAATGTCTACTTGAAACTGGTTGGGAAGTCGCAGCGTGGATCACTCATAGTTAATTCATAGAATCACAAAAGACACCTACTAATTATTTTTGGTATAATTAACTAAGGTGATAGATAGCAATGCTGAAACAATCATTCATGCAACTGTAACGAGTTTAAGAATTTAATTTGCTGATTTAGCAGCACTTCATGAATGATCGTTTTATTATATTTAACAATAACAGTCACAAAACAATTATCCATTCCATTATTTAATCCATACTTTACGTTCTCATCCTATTTTTAAATCATTTCATGCATTACTTATTTGTTTTTATGTTCAACAATATGCCTCAATTTTAAAATCCATTAATTCTGACTATCCGTACAAATTTGTTTAGTAATAACCAGCAGTTATCATATGATCAGCACTTACTATGCCTTAATCCTCTTTCTCATTAGTTTCTTTCATTTCTTTTTTATCATTCTTGTGCACTTAACTAATTTTCATTTACATTCTTCAACTTATGTCAAAGCACCACGAAACATTAAAAATACATTCACTCTTCAAGAATCATGCGAACATTTCTAAGTGTTTCAGCTCAGTGTTGTTATGTGTAATTTTACTTTTCAGAAGTTTTAATACTGCAACAATGCCGTGAATCCAAACCCCGATTTCCAGTCTGTTTTGTGCATGTACAGTGTCTTAACCCACTTATTTACGTTGCGATTTTTATTGATTTTGTTGTTGGCACAATTTTTAACTGAGATTGTATCGAAGTTATTAAGAGATCACTATTTTTGCATGTTTTGCACATTTAAAAATTTGTAAATATTACTACAGGGTACAATCTTGGTTTAACTTTTGATATACCTATTAATAACCACCCAACCTGTTTGAATACTAAACGACTGCCATTTCTAGGTTCACATCACAAAAGAATACCTACAGTTGGAACCCATTGGTCTGGTATTTGTATTCTTCTTCGCGCTCATTTTGGTGATTCAGTTCACTGCTATGTTGTTCCATCGCTTTGGAACGATAGCGCACATTTTATCTGCAACAGAGCTGAATCTGTGTTGCACTAAGAAGGTAAGTCTTGACAGTTTTAAATTGCACCATGTAATGCGGATATGTACAACAGAAGGAAGACTTGTCGCCAAACGCCATACTGGATCGACAAGCGGTGGAAATAGTGAAGCAGCTACAGAAACTGCAGGGAATTGACGATCCAGACTATGAGAACGACTCTGGCTCTGGGCCTGATAGGATTGGAAGGCGGAAAACCATTCACAATCTGGAGCGTGCGGCACAGCGGAAAAGGCAGATTGGAACACTGGACGTCGCCTTCAAGAAGAGATTCGCCAAACTTAATGCTAAAAATGCTGAAGGTATGTCTTTAATTGATCGCACAAATTAGCTGCATCTCGTTTGATGAAAACTTTTTACAAAAACTTACTTCTTTGTGAATTGCAATTGCCACATGGACTGATAAAAATGGTTTTGCATATGCCTTTAACCGCATCATGACACCAGTGACAGTTTTTACATGGCATCTTCGGCTTTTTTCTAAACTTTGTATTTAAAAATTTTGATATAAAGATTGTAATGTAATCCTTTTTATTTTTGCACTTAAAGAAGAAGAAGCAATCCTAGCCAAATTGAATCACACTGAATCGATTTGGTCCACACGGCCACGTCAAAATGTCCTAATATCATCAAACTACAAAAATTTGCAAGCACGACTACGTCGTCAAATTTAGTACGATGCCTTTGTAATCAATATTTAAATAACTATCTGCTTGTAGCTTGTTAAACTGTATGCTCTATGAAGTTAAAGTGCCAAATGTCTAATAAACATCATCAGCTGTAAAACAATATAAAATTTAGTTCTTACGTTCATCAACTGACAAATCGTAGTACTACAATAACATCGTTTTCAAGATTTTGTCCCCATAATACTGATTTCAAAATTGTTGCCAAGTAGTAACCCTAATTCTGTGACTCACTACTCAGAAATACTAATGATAAAATCATTTAGCCAAAATGCACATGGAAGATTTGCCAACAATTATGAAAATGAAATATGTGGTAAGCAAGGCTTTTGAAGGTGACATCGTTGACATTTTTGAGGATAACGTATTTCATATGCAGGATATTTTGAGTACGTCATTTGAGGTAGGCAACAATTTTGAGAACGAGATCATTCATGTCTGATATTTTTGAGGGCGACATTTGATAGACAGCATTTTTTGAGAACGTTATTTGCAGTAGGCAACATTTTTCTGGGAGATGCATTTGATAGGCAACAATTTTGAGAACGATATCTTTGATGTAATATTTATGAAAATGATATAACATGTGAGCAAATGAAAACGAAATCAAGCTTGGCTGTGAAAAAATTAAGTTATGTGCTCCATTACTTCTCATGTTTTTATTTTAAGTATGACAATTATTATAATAGTAGAAGTGTCCAGTTATTTAAATTATCAAATTTTAAATTGCACATGTTTAATTAAGAACAAAAAGTGTTTACAATCAAAATGATTGATGTAGCAGATGTAACATTGTTTAAGTGTTGGATTTTGTGTTAATTTTTAAATAAAATTTTGAAAAGACAGTTGGTAACAGTTATGCAATGGTTTAGGTTATGTATGTGTATTTCATTCTAGAACATCAACATAATGTGAATTAATAATCGACATATATTTCAATTTTCAAAGTCAAGCTTGATTTCATCTTCGTTTGTTCACATGTTATTTGATAGGCGACATTCTTGAGCGAGACATATGTTATAGGCAACAATTTTGAGGACGACATCTTTGATACAAATTTTTGAGAAGGTAACAAATTTCATTAGCAAACTTTTTTTAAGAACATCATTTGTCCAATAATTTTGAGGACTATATTTTTGATAAAAAACATTTTTGAGGATGACATAATTGATTGGCAAAATTTTTGAGGACGACATTTATGATGGGTACTCTTTTTGATTGCAACATATTTAATATGCACATTTTTAGGTATGATATATTTAATAGGCAACACTTTATAGCGAATCATATTTTATGGGTAACAATTATGGGGACGATGTTTGTACTAGGCAACACTTTTGAGGATATCTTTTGGTGTGAAACACTGTTGAGGATGACGTCTGATAAGTAACATATTTCAGAATGAAATTTGTGCTAGGCAACATTTTTAATACGCTACAATTTTGAAGACAAAATCTTTGATGTGACATTTTTGAAGATCACATAACTGATAGGGAAATTTTTAAAGACGACACTTATGACGGGCAATCTTTTTGAGTGCAACATATTTGATATGCACATTTTTAGGTATGATATATTTGATAGGCAACACTTTTTAGTGAAACATATTTGATGGGTAACAATTTTGAGGATGATATTTGTACTAGGCAACACTTTTGAGGATATCTTTTGGTGTGAAACACTGTTGAGGATGACGTCTGATAAGTAACATATTTGAGAACAAAATTTGTACTAGGTAACATTTTTAATATGCTACAATTTTGAAGACGAAATCTTTGATATGATATTTTTGAAGATGACATAATAATTGATAGGCTACATTTTTTAAGACCACATTTATGATGGGCAATCTTTTTGAGTGCAACATATTTGATATGCACATTTTTAGGTATGATAGAATTGATAGGCAACACTTTTTAGTGAAACATATTTGATGGGTAACAATTTTGAAGACAATATTTGTACCTACTAGGCAACACTTTTGATATCTTTTGGTGTGGAACACTGTTGAGGATGACTTCTGATAAGTAACATATTTGAGAACGAAATTTGTACTAGGCAACATTTTTAATATGGTAAAATTTTGAAGACGAAATCTTTGATATGACATTTTTGAAGATGACATAACTGATAGGGAAATTTTTGAAGACGACACTTATGACGGGCAATTTTTTTGAGTGCAACATATTTGATATGCACATTTTTAGGTATGATATATTTGATAGGCAACACTTTTTAGTTAAACATATTTGATGGGTAACAATTTTGAGGATGATATTTGTACTAGGCAACACTTTTGAGGATATCTTTTGGTGTGAAACACTGTTGAGGATGACGTCTGATAAGTAACATATTTGAGAACAAAATTTGTACTAGGTAACATTTTTAATATGCTACAATTTTGAAGACGAAATCTTTGATATGATATTTTTGAAGATGACATAATAATTGATAGGCTACATTTTTTAAGACCACATTTATGATGGGCAATCTTTTTGAGTGCAACATATTTGATATGCACATTTTTAGGTATGATAGAATTGATAGGCAACACTTTTTAGTGAAACATATTTGATGGGTAACAATTTTGAAGACAATATTTGTACTAGGCAACACTTTTGATATCTTTTGGTGTGGAACACTGTTGAGGATGACTTCTGATAAGTAACATATTTGAGAACGAAATTTGTACTAGGCAACATTTTTAATATGGTAAAATTTTTAAGACGAAATCTTTGATATGACATTTTTGAAGATGACATAACTGATAGGGAAATTTTTGAAGACGACACTTATGACGGGCAATCTTTTTGAGTGCAACATATTTGATATGCACATTTTTAGGTATGATATATTTGATAGGCAACACTTTTTAGTTAAACATATTTGATGGGTAACAATTTTGAGGATGATATTTGTACTAGGCAACACTTTTGAGGATATCTTTTGGTGTGAAACACTGTTGAGGATGACAGCTGATAAGTAACATATTTGAGAACGAAATTTGTACTAGGCAACATTTTTAATATGCTACAATTTTGAAGACGAAATCTTTGATATGATATTTTTGAAGATGACATAATAATTGTTAGGCAACATTTTTTAAGACGACACTTATGACGGGCACTCTTTTTGACTGCAACATATTTCATATGGACATTTTTAGGTATGATATAATTGATAGGCAACACTCTTTAGTGAAACATATTTGATGGGTAACAATTTTGAAGACAATATTTGTACTAGGCAACACTTTTGAGGATATCTTTTGGTGTGAAACACTGTTGAGGATGACGTCTGATAAGTAACATATTTGAGAACAAAATTTGTACTAGGTAACATTTTTAATATGCTACAATTTTGAAGACGAAATCTTTGATATGATATTTTTGAAGATGACATAATAATTGATAGGCTACATTTTTTAAGACCACATTTATGATGGGCAATCTTTTTGAGTGCAACATATTTGATATGCACATTTTTAGGTATGATAGAATTGATAGGCAACACTTTTTAGTGAAACATATTTGATGGGTAACAATTTTGAAGACAATATTTGTACTAGGCAACACTTTTGATATCTTTTGGTGTGGAACACTGTTGAGGATGACTTCTGATAAGTAACATATTTGAGAACGAAATTTGTACTAGGCAACATTTTTAATATGGTAAAATTTTTAAGACGAAATCTTTGATATGACATTTTTGAAGATGACATAACTGATAGGGAAATTTTTGAAGACGACACTTATGACGGGCAATCTTTTTGAGTGCAACATATTTGATATGCACATTTTTAGGTATGATATATTTGATAGGCAACACTTTTTAGTTAAACATATTTGATGGGTAACAATTTTGAAAACAATATTTGTACTAGGCAAGACTTTTGATATCTTTTGGTGTGGAACACTGTTGAGGATGACTTCTGATAAGTAACATATTTGAGAACGAAATTTGTACTAGGCAACATTTTTAATATGGTAAAATTTTGAAGACGAAATCTTTGATATGACATAACTGATAGGGAAATTTTTGAAGACGACACTTATGACGGGCAATCTTTTTGAGTGCAACATATTTGATATGCACATTTTTAGGTATGATATATTTGATAGGCAACACTTTTTAGTTAAACATATTTGATGGGTAACAATTTTGAAGACAATATTTGTACTAGGCAACACTTTTGAGGATATCTTTTGGTGTGAAACACTGTTGAGGATGACGGCTGATAAGTAACATATTTGAGAACGAAATTTGTACTAGGCAACATTTTTAATATGCTACAATTTTGAAGACGAAATCTTTGATATGATATTTTTGAAGATGACATAATAATTGTTAGGCAACATTTTTTAAGACGACACTTATGACGGGCACTCTTTTTGACTGCAACATATTTCATATGGACATTTTTAGGTATGATATAATTGATAGGCAACACTCTTTAGTGAAACATATTTGATGGGTAACAATTTTGAAGACAATATTTGTACTAGGCAACACTTTTGAGGATATCTTTTGGTGTGAAACACTGTTGAGAATGACGTCTGATAAGTAACATATTTGAGAACGAAATTTGTACTAGGCAACATTTTTAATATACTACAATTTTGAAGACGAAATCTTTGATATGATATTTTTGAAGATGACATATTTGATAGACAAAATTTCTGAGGACGACACTTATGGTACGCACTATTTCTGTGTGCGACATATTTGGTAGGAAAAATGTTCGAGAACAATTTATTTGGAAGGCAACGCTTTTTAGTGCGACACACTTGATCAGCAACAACTTTGAGGACAATATCTTTGATATGCAACATTTTTAAGTATTGAGATAACTGCTATACAGTTTTTGTTCTTTTTTTCCGAGACGCAAAGTAATACTTACCTAATATTTTTAATAGAAGTCACAGTTGCCTATTACGCTGTCAAATAACATATTTTTTACCTTTTCAGAAATATATAATATGTATAGTCTATCCCAGTTAAGAATGTAGAGCATGAGGATCTCATAAATGATAAAGAGATACAAATTCAGTTAAATTAGACAAATATACAGCACTATGGGAGGTATTCCTATAAAATATCAAATTTCAAAAATTTTGCCTGGATTAGGCTAATGGACTTCTTAATCGACACCGCACACAGGTCACTAAAAATCTACTTCATGTAAAATAATTTCAACACCAAAATGACCTAACTCTCAAGTTTGTGTTGAATTGTGGGTAATGGAAAATAATTTTCCATTGAATTTAAAACGTTTTGCATGATAATTATTGTAGTTTGCCATACAAAAACTTTATTTTTGGATTAAACAAGCATGGCCTACTATAAAAAAATTACCTTTTGCGCATAACTTGGGTATTTTTGAAAATAAGTGCAGCCAACCTTATGTGACTAAGATAAAAATAAATTATTTTTAATGGTCCTTGACGTGTATTTAAAATAAGAAAGTTAGTAGCTCTTTCTTGACAAGTGTAAATTAATGAAAATCTAAACCAACCAATATTGGAGCTCCTTAACAATAATGAAGTAAAATCGAAAACTTGATTTCTGATGGTTTCTCTAAATCAAGCAGAATTTCAAGTTTAATTTTTTACAGGAGCAAGTCAGCTCTCAAAACTGCATATTTTCTTCAATTTACCCCAATTTGTATTCATACCGTACGTAAGATTCGCATGCTGTGCATTTTTATACTGAACGATATTAATTTGTACATTTTGCAATACAATAAAAGTAGATTCTGATCCTGCATGTCTTGTTTCTAAGCTTCGTCCACAAAATATAATAGATAAATAATATACTCTTTTTTTTCCTCCTTTGCTTATGATTAAATAACAAGCTATAAAATAAATTGGCTAAATTGACGTGAACAATTAAAATTATTCGATGCCCTTACATTGAATATTCCTTTTTCCAATTTCCTTTTATATCACTTTCTTTAATAGCACGTTTGACATTAACTAAAGGAATGTTTGACACCTTTCTGAAAGCGTTTACAACTTGAATCCGAAGTTCTTCAATTTGCTGGTAAGGAATCTTTTATTTGTAAATCATGCTCTGTAATGGCAGTAATGCCAGGCAATCATTCTGTTGCTATCACACAATAACAATATTCAAACTGTTTAAACTTCGGTGCAAGCTGTCTATTATTTTCAAATTTCTGGAACTGCTATCTATTAATTGAATGTATTCCGAAATATTCATTAACAATAATAAATTTTAATGAGAGAAAAAATCTCCAAATTTAATTTTTGTACTCAAATTGTTCAACGCCCCCTTGACATCTTTTCACACACTCCTGATTGAACCACTGTTCTGAAGTATTCTAGATTATTTGTTCGATTAAGTTTTTCACTTCTTAATACTCAAGTCATTTATGTTTTCAAGCCTCTCACACAGTTCATGTTTGTTTAATCTTGAAGTTTTCTTTAGATCTTTAAGAAGCTTCTCCCGCCAATTTGTGATTAGAAATAAATTGCACTTAAATTAATAACGTAGTGCATTTGATTATGTTCTTATTTGAGAACACAAAGTCTATTTTGTTTATGTAGTTGGGCTTGGGGTGATTAAGTTCCGTTTTTCCTTTTCTACCCTGCCTGTATTCTTCTCCATAATCACATTTAGCACGAACTTCTTCTAAACTAGCATTTTTCTGATTATAACAGTAACAGATCTAGCCTATCAGTATATACGATCACTACTTCTTTTACTATACAGAGTCCGGCAACGAAGTAGGGGTGGAAGATATTTCTAAAACTATGAGAATTACATAAATATCGCTTATATAAAAGTTGTAGGTAAGAAAATGGTGTACGTTACTTTTTTTTAAACAGAATGCCCTATATTTAGGTTGCTTAAAAGTTTTGAATTTAAATACTAATCATTTTGATAGAAGGTTGTATAGGTCTAATTTTAACTGTTTTGGAGATATTAACGATTTTATGCAAAAAATTCTGAACTTTAGGCAGCTGCTGTTAACAGAAAACAATTGAATGAAGGAAAAACGTTACTTAAAAACTATCTTTTTTGTGAATTACCTTGATCAGTCTAAAATAGTGGGTGTGGGAATTAATGCTATACAGGGAGCTCAACATTTGCAAATTTAATAATTTCCTTTTTTTTAAATCGAACATTCTGTATATTTTTGAAGTCATTCTAATGAGCTCTCTTTTGATACGTAACTTCAGACCCCTAAATTCAACTGTTTTTCAGATATGTGTATTTTAGCGTAAAAAGCAATTCAAGCCCTTTAAGATGCTCAATTTGTTTAATGTGCACCACTTATGTATAAGTGATATTTATGTAACTCTCATAGTTTTAGAAATATGTTCCACTCCGCATCGTTGCCTGGACCTGTATATGGTAATGTAGTTATGAAGAGACTTGTTTCCTAATTATTACGTTTACAGCGTTGAGATTTCCGCCTGATGAGTTATGAATTATATACAACACTTGAGCAATCCGACCTAAATTACTATTATCATTTTCATATAAACCAGATACAACTACTAAAACCAATTCTTTGCAGGTACTCCGATACTAAGCAGAAGACTAACCATGCGGCACGAAACCATGAAGGCTCTAGAGGTCCGTGTCAACTCGGTAATGGCAGAACGGCGCAAGTCACATATGCAAACACTAGGAGCCAAGAACGAATTTGGCAATAACAACGTCCTGCGCAACAACCACCGCAACAGCACCGCCAGCATCCCGCTCAAGGAAGTGTTCGACAATGGGCAGGTAAACAGGGCATACGAAGAGGATGAAGTCGCAAGCCGCGGTTCGCTGCCGAGACATCGCGGCAATGGAAACTGGAAGGGCGGCAATAGTAGAATGTAAAAATTAGTCTGTAGTTAAGACTTACCACTGGGGTAGCCCATTGGCTTGTATTTATTCTTGCTTGTGTTCTAAATTCTCGTACTTGTTGTAACTTTATTTTCCCTATTAAACCTATTTATTTTGTTGGTTAACAAAAAAATCACTGCCAAATGGATGTACGAACAATTTGATATGAAAATACTCATTTTTAGTAGCTTAGTAGACTATTTTATACTTGTCAGTTAGTTGTACTGCCCGTTTCATGACAACGAACTTATACACTAACCTTCGACTTCTATTTTCTATAAATCTCTTTTAGGTAAATATTTCTATGGAATAAGACTAAATTAAATGTAAGCTCAACTCTTTTAATTATTTTTGTACGTACTAAATAAGACAGATATTTATAAATGTAAAAAGAGGTTTTTTGTGATACATACTAAAATAAATGTATATACAATTACGACTACTTTAACTTAACTCTTGCTAGTAATCTTCCTTGATCGCAAGCATCGCACATCTTCAAAGGATGAACTGGAATCCAGGATCTTCATCTCGTTTGACTGCAGTATCTCTGAATTCACAATGTTCCCTCTATCGTCCACGTCATTTATAGTTATCACAATACTGTTGTTGGTGGGACACACCACGTTCTGGTCACCGTTTTCAGCAACCATCAGCACATAGTTGGGGGTCTTATCAGAAGACTGGCGCTTTCGCACGTTGTACTTTGCAGTGCTCGCAGCCGATTGCGACGGTTGAGGATTGCTGTTGGTGCGCATCATCTCCTCAGTCACTTCGATGCTTTCGTAACGGACGGTTTGCAACCTGTATATTCCATCAGTGTCTTCCTTATATCTACAAAACACAATTGAAAATTGTGGTTGTAAAAAATATTCATTGAACTAGCATATAATTTCACATAAATTAGTTGCAAGAATAAGTTATACACAAGTCAGATTCAGAAAAAATTTAAGATTGTGTCTAATAAAGTAACATCTTTCATTATAACATAAATTATTTCATTCTAAATAATTTGGATTTGTGAAAGGCAGCTCAACAAGTGAAGCGGTTTTGGTTGTCAACTTGATAACAGTACATTAAGTATTAAGAACGGTAAGGACATTTTACCGATCGAAGACAATTGTTTGGAGGAGGAGGGAAGCGACGACTCCAATTATTGTCTGAGGTTGGTAATTCCTTAACATTCGTGATGCTTATGACGTTTTTTGCACGATAGAAATGTATTTTTCTTCCAACGTCAGTAAAATGTGACATTATACCACAGGATAATCATATGTTGGTGGCACTGTAAGTTTACGAAAAATTCGAGGTTAAGAGGTTAGGTTAAATAAAATAGAAATGTTCAACACATTCATTGACATCTGAAAAACCCTCAAGAATACGCCAATCTACATCCCTCAATAATAAATACATCTGTAAGAAATCTGCTTTTTTAAAATCTAGTTGATTTTGATTATTCGATAATGCATTATTAAGGGGTCGTTTTTTGTTATCAGTCATCGACATACGCAATACAAGAGCCGGATGATATACGTCCTCAGGAACAAGTGATTGCTCTTTAATGAATTTTAAATTTATACTAGACAACACCAAATATAAAGTCCTACCATCAACATTCACAATGTTATTATACAATTTTAAATTCAAATAATTATTAAATTTGCTCAAGTTTTTAGTTACTGTATTTCCTTGCATTAAATCATAATTACTATTATTGATAATAGGTATGTTAAAGTCCCGAACTATGATAATTTTATTATTAACCCAATTGATGTTAATTTGAAAGTAATCAAAGAAACGTTTGTAAACCGTCTGCGAGGCATTACGTACAAAAACATTAAAAATATAAGATTTAGCATTAACAATAATTATAGCCACCGAAACACCCTCATAATGAGAATCATTTTGAGAACAAACTAATTTAGGTTTATATTTTTTAAGAACTGCAAGAAGCACACCATCTCTTTTTCTGCCAGTAATTATCTCATCTCTATCACATCTGAAAACATCATACCGCTTGTCAAATAATTCAGAACTGCGAAGACTATTATGAAAGCCCGTTTCTGTTAGCGCGATTAGGTCGTATTGTTCGCTACACACGTTTATACTGATTGCATCAGTTCTCGTTCTCAGACCTCTGACATTCTGGTAATAAACAGAAAAAGTTGTAATACGTTCATTTCCAGCTGGCATATGTGTACGTGTAGGCAATCGCAAACAAGAAAAAGAAAGCTATTAAGAAAAATTTATTAAGACGAAAAAACAAATTGGATGAAAAAAAATTGATAATTAAGTAAATAATAAGTAGGTATTAATTTAACTTGGAGGTTGAGTTGAGTTGTACCACTGCCTCCTACACTTACAAGCCATGTTGTTGGAGATTTGGCAACGCTGATCGTAGACCAATTTTTGTACTGTTTATTTATAAAAACGTCTGTTCAAATGTGGCGTGTGAGTAAATATCAATATGTTGAACTGCTGTTAAGTTTGAAGAAATACATTTATGTATATTGCTGTACTGTTCGTGATAAGTGAAAGTAAAATTGCTGCTAGAATTTATGGGTTTTTATTAAGTATTTCACTGAGGTAAGTAACAATCTAAACTAATTTTTAGGGCATTTCTTGTAACATTTAATTTTATATTTAGAATGCCACGAAGACGCTGTGTACCAACCACAACAGTACCTTACAAGAAAATCGTATGCAAACTATAACATTTTCTTTTCCAATGGACGAGATCCGAAAGAAAGCACGGCTTTGTGCAACAATACGAGCACGTTGGACCCCGAGAAAAAGTGCTGTCGTGAGTGAAATACATTTTAATGGAAAAGACATTTAAAAACGTTAGAAATGAGAGTGCGGATCTGCAGAACTGTTGCTGCATTACCCTTGATTAGCTGAAAAGCATATTTCCAAATTTACCAACATATCTGTCGTAAGGAAAAGACAAATCCTGAATGTAGAAGAAGACAAGTATTGGAAAGATATGCACAAAAAGTGAAAGTGTTTTTAAATGATGACATCAGCAGTTTTTAGAAGTTTATGGAATAATTTACGTCACACAAATTTAGATGTTACCGAGTAGATAAGTTTATTATGTTCAAATAAGATTATTTACAGCAGTAGCACCATAGTTTTTGCATATATGTTGTACTCTCAATCAGCAGTGGTGTATAGAAAGTTACAAACTTTAAAATAATTACAGAAATGTTCTTTTAGACATATGTTACATAGGTTAGGTTGTTTTATTTTTATAAATATACTGTTACATGTTTGTATTACTTGAGTATGTAAATAAATCTCACAATTACAGAAGCTATCTTTAGTTAATTACAGAGTAAAGTATGATAAAAGATAAAACTGTGCTCTTTAAAGCAAAATTATTTCAAATTGGAGTATTGTAATTTAGGACCACCAACTACCAGAGATGCAGTGTTGCCAAGTCTAACAGCATGGCTTGTAAGTGTAGGAGGCAGTGGTTGTACACGAACCGATTATTCATTTATGAGATCTAACATAGTCTGGCATGCGTATTTTCCTCCCTGCTTATTAATGAAGATAACTCCATCTTTTGACCACACATTTTTTAGACCAAATTGTTCCACAGCACAGTTGAGAACTTCAAGTCTATTACAAGTGAGATCTTCTTTTACTGTTAGTGTGGTTCCTTTTAATTTTTTTTTGTTCTGAAAAACTAAATTACATCTGTAGCTTGTGAATTTAATAATAATTCCTAGGGGGTTTTTTCACCACTGGATTGAATGAGCCTACATGATGGGAACGATCAATGTGTTCTGGGGAAAGCTGAATTCCGAGTTTATCTTTAATTTCATCTAACACAAGTTGATCTGTACTTTCGTTAGGTTTCGCGGCTATTCCAAATATTCGAAAACTATTCCGTCTGGTGTATTGTTCTAACGCATCAACTATTTTATTCAGGTCCAGCTTATCTTTTTCCAGGGTTATAACGCGATTCTCCAATGCAGTACACTTGTTTGGAATGGCATCAAATTTAGCTTCCAGTGTTTTTACGACAGTTTCGGCCACCTTCGCTGCAAGGTCTACCATAAAATTCTTGTTGCCCACATGTTCTTCAAGTATAGTTTTGGCTATGGCTTTGATGTCACACACTTGATTTTGTGTAAACAGCATGTCAAGCCATTTTTATATTTTACCGATATGCCACCTCTTGGAGCAGTTGTGGTACAAAGTTTACGTTCTTGCTTGTACATAGGTTCCTTTTCAGTCATATTTTCTCGTATAATACTTCAGCTAATTGTATCTAAAATTCTAAATATTTGTCACGCACGCAACTTTCTCTAGTAGGTTCGCTCTAGTCTCTATCCCATTGTATTTGCAGCTGCATTCGTCTCGCCACATTAAGAGCGCTTGGTTACAGCAATTTCAAAACGCAGCCCATTGGAGTGAGCGAGATATCTTCCTAAATAATTTAAACTTCCGTCGCACTCTTTCGTCTGCGGGTCGCTGCGCCCGTTGGGACATGCGATTTCATTGGCTACAACTGTTGGCACGATAGCGCGTTTGACGCGAAAAAGCCTGGCGTGGCGTCTCTTTTGGAATCAGTCAGTGTCCGGCCGCCACTGAGTACAGTCGATATAGCGTGATTTTTGCCGCATTCGCGCTTCGTACGCGGATGCGGCCGGTGTTTTCCTGTTGTTACAGTGAATTTTGGCATTGTGCTTCTTGGGTGCTTTAGTGCGTGACGTCATCGACGGCCGATGCCGCTCGTTAATTTTCCGAAGGCCTGTTTGGCTAATTGTTCCGCCCTATTGGCTGGAATCTCATCTTACGAGAGAGCTAACTAGCGGCCTCACAGGTTTTTGTGGTCGCCCAGGCGGGCTTTGCACAGTTCTTCTCGCATAAATTGGGGATCCAATGGACATCATACGTACCCACCCACGTCACGTCGCCGTCCGACAGCTCTAGCGATTAGCGTCCGACAGCTCTAGCGATTAGTGCCTGCGCAACAAGGCCAAGCCGCCTAATTAAGGTATTGTGCGCTCTTTTTGACTTAATCGTTCATGTTTACGACCAGCCGGCAACTCAGAATATGTTAAATTAATCATACTTGTTATCAGCCGCCTATTTAAGGCGTTGTGCGCTATTTTCCCAAATTAATCCTTTGTGTTACAAGCCAGGTTATATTTTTGAATTACTTGTTCATGTTTACTGCCAGCCGGCAACTCAGAATATGTTGAATTAGTCGTACGTGTTGAAGTGCTATTTTTAGATGGGGCGTCCCCAGCTGGGCTTTCTTTTTAGGTTTAGCCCTTGTTGAAATTATGAATTAGTTGTGTACGCTCACCACGTCGGCATTGTTGTACCTTTTGGCCATGAGCTTGGTCTAATAGATCTGTTTACTGTATTTGTCTTACAATTTTCCCACGTGTTTGTGCATGCTTATTTACAGGGTGATTTAGTCACTGTGTCAAGATCGATGTAAGGTGAGGCCTCAGAGCGAATTATAAGTGTTGCAGGTAGGTCGGCGCGTTTGTCGCTACACTGTTAGAAGTCAAGAGTTTGTACTCAAGTATCCTGCCCCATTTGGCTTTCGAGATTCTGTTAAGCGTGGGTTTCCAGATTTAATCACGTGGCGCCCTTTTATTTTATAACACCGTCACGCTTCCCCTGTGGTGTACCATTTCTAGAACCACGCCTATCTCCCTGAGCGTATCAAGCCGTGGCCTTTAGCCTGTTTTGTGAGATTTCCAGGGTAAGTGATGACAGTTCCCGGACTTGTCGAAGCAAGGGGCACTCCACCACCCTAGAGTGTCTTTAAAATCATTTGATACCGTAACAAGCATTCTTTACCGGTATAAGAAAATGTAATGCGGCAGTACTAATAATTCGGGACAACCTCGCGTATACATCTACTCTGCACGACAGTTCATACCACACTAAACACATAAATAACTATTATTAACACTTTCTATTCCACAAGTTGCATATGAAAGGTCCTTTTCTAAATTAACTTTTATTTAAATAGAGCAAAGAGCTATTTGTCTCAAGCTCATTTGGTGGCTTTCATGTTAATGTTTTCCTAAACGGACGTTCTAGTGTATTGAAAATGGTGATAGTTTGCATAAACTGACATCTAAGTGTAAAATCATGAAAAACTTACTTGTGGTTTGACATTCTACTTTAATCTTAATACTATATTTGTTTCTTTCTTACTTTATACATAGCTACATCAATGTACAATACGAGTTTACTAATATTTTGTATGTTTTTAAGGATTTTTTGTATTATCTGAACGTTTTTGGAATATATTGCAATGATATAAACAGGGGTATAAAAATCAATTTTAAAATATGATTAAGGGATTACAATAGTTAAATATAATCAGGATCAATTTAAACATGAACTAATAATTAGTATGTAATTAGAAAAGAAAATAGAATTTATAACTGAATAAAATATGGCTAATTGAAAAACAGATGGATTCAAATATAATGTAATATAAAAAAAGGTTTGAAAGTAATGACAAATAATTAATTGAAATAAATTATTATAAATAGTAGGTAGAAATCAAAAATAAGGATATAGAGTGTTAAAAGTAGAAAATGATATCGTTAAGGACTTTTTGTTTTAATTATTAAGATAACAAATTTGAACAAATGTGGCTGTAATTAATTTGGTGTAATAGAAAAATATAAAATAAACCCTATTTTAAAATTAATATGTTTGGAGATTAAGAAGGGTTATTTGTAAGACTAAATTTGTTTGGTGATATGAAAAAGAAATTTAATTGAAGAAGAAGAGATATAAAACTAAAGAAGCTTGCAGGTATGTGGTAAAAAACTAAACTGGGAGCAGAACTAATCTACAAAGGAGAATAAATAGAGAAAAGTACTAAGTGAAGTTTATTGGAGAATTACATTTGACATTGTATATCAATTGATTTGGATTACGTCGAGCTGTTGGTGCTAGGAGAGAATTCCAAGTAAGGATCATGGGTAGAGGAAGCATGTTTGAGGTATTTGGCGGATGTAGTGTTGGAGTTGGGTGGCAGCAGCTAGGGTGTATTTGGTTCCATGCTGTACTTGTCCCTGATTTTGGTCAGTTTGGACATCTTGTCTGTCATTGGAACTGTTTGCTGTGTTTGGGGACTGAAGCGGTTGTGGTAGAAGGCAGAGTGGAGTAGATTGATTGACATCCAGGACATTGATAAGTTTGAGTTAAAGGTGGGTCAGTTTAGATATTTGGGTAAGCACTATAAGAAAATAAAGACTTAAAAAGTGAATTTATTATTAAAGAATTACTTACTGTTTGATATTGTTGTGTGACTAATGAAACGATCTGGTATTTGTCATTTAATTTTCACATTTGTTTGACATATCATTTGACAGATGTTATTTTTGACTTGCAATAAAATTAAAATCAGAACATCAGATTTCAGAATAAGCAATCTAGATAAAAGGAATATTAACATTCAAATAATAAACAGCAATTTAAATTGATAAAAAAAAAATCACAAACATATAATAATAGGGTACAAGAAGTAAGAACCCGAATGAGTACAGATTAATGGTGCGATACGTGAAGTTGTAACCATATATACTGTCTTCCATAAAAATTGCAACACCTAGAATTAATTGAGCGATTTTATTGAAATTTTTATAAAATCTCTATTTGGATGAAACAAAGTAATGATTAAAATTTGAATAAGAAGTATCGATCGGTTGTTGTTTTTTCTTCGTTTGTTTACACTTAGTAACAACAAATTTTTAGAACAAAAAACAATCGGTGCGTAATAACTGTCAATTTTGCGAATTGTTTGATCACTATTGCCTTCTGACTATAACAACAATGCCAAGAGTTCATCAACGTGAAAATTATCGTCAATTAAATGATTTTGAACGTGGCCGTATTAGTGGCATGAGAGAGGCCGGACTTTCTCTTAGAGATATTGCTGGCCGTGTAAACCATAATGTTGCAACGGTGTTGAGATGTTGGTCCAGATAGTCCAAAGAAGGGGTTCAACAACGTCGCCCTGGATCTGGACGTCCCTGGAGGACTGCTCAATTAATTCTAGGTGTTGCGATTTTTATGGAAGTCAGTATATTTTCTTCTGAAAAAAAAATTCCTTTTTTTTTATATCTAATAATTGGGTCTGTTTGCTTTATAAAAAGAGGCATTTTTAAAAGGGGCCGGTTTGGTGTCATTGGCCCAGGCCGGTTCAAACATCCAGTCCGGCCCTGGACATACGAACCCATGGAAAGTTTCTGCAGCAAATATTTACATAACTTTATGGACCAAAACAGGATTATGCTCATTTTAAGATGTTTTAATTTCCCTAGAAACTTTTTAGATGGAGAACCACAGTCCAATGATAGACTACAAAATACTACCCATCGTGGACTACCTGCGTGACAAGAAATTTACTATCCATTAGGGATGCACCGATACCGATAATCGGTATCGGCATATCGGCCATATCGGCCGAATTAGGGATATATCGGTATCGGTCATATCGGCCTTCCTTTTTGCCGATATATCGGCAAAAGTGAATTTCCTTTCAATATTTAATATTTTAATATTTATTATAAGAAATGAACAATAAAATGTAAATAATCATTGTGGAGTATAAAATATAACTACTATCTAATATTGAAAATTAATTTTTTGTAAATTATTATGTAAAAACATTAGGCTCTCCATCCAGTGTGTTGCACCATGCAGAGAAATATCTTCCAGCTTCTGGAATGCACTGCATCAGCAAAAAAGAAAAAGGTAAAAGTTCAAGGTCATTTAAATTCCCCCAGCTGGGGGCCCTTTGCGCCCCTCTTCAGCCAATAACGGGAATATTTCAAAATGGGTGGAGAACGCAAGAGAGGCCAGGAAAGGTGGAGAAGTACTGCCCCGACATTCGCTTCAGAGAAGGTACTCTGTTGACTCGGGAAAACCACATAAAAACCCGAATCAAAGAAGGCAGCCAAGGGAATCGAACCCACGACCTCTCAAATACTAAGCAGACGTGTAACCACTAGTCCACAGAGCTCGGTCCATCAGCAAAAACATTCGATCAGGCGATACCATTTCAAGGTCTTGCATCATCAGAAATTGTTAATAATACTAACTAATAGATCAAGAAAAAAAAATTACTGTGTTAAATTGCGTTATTAAAACGAAATGACAGGAAGACACCTCCATAAGCAAACCTAAGCTAGAGTTCGTATTTAGGGGATTACCCTGCCCGAATCAAGCAAGCAGCGGCGCACACGTGCTTGCATGTAGTCAAAAAGTAGTGGAGAGAGCAATGAGAATATATCGGCCCATATATCGGCCTCGATTATATCGGTATCGGCCGATATATCGGTATCGGCCAAAAAAACCCGTATCGGTGCATCCCTACTATCCATTGAAAGAAGTAAGTATTGAGTCCACGATTTTATGGAGACTATTATTTCACTAGTACATAAAAACAAAAAACACAAAAATGGAATAATGGAATCAATCTTTACATACTTACTGAACATGATTATTAAACCCGCTGTTTACACAGAAATTACTGACGATTTCACTAGGCTGCAAATGTAGTTGTTCATCTAATGCAGGCAAAGTTAAATATTGAACACTCTTTATATACCTATGGATAGTTATTATAATTTATACGATACAGCACAGGAGCCCTTTGTGCAAATAAAAAAGAAACACCAAGCAAGTTACTACAGTAAAATTAAAGGTTGATGAGTCAGCAACAGGGTAACAATTGGGAAATGGCGTGATAAAAGAGAAGAGCTCTATACAACCAACAAGACAAGATGAAACCCAAGCCGATCTCAGAATATAATAATTCCGGAGTGCCAATTTTATCATCCCCCCTCCTCCCGAAGGCTTGCATATAGGTAAAACATCTTACAATCCAGAGGTAACTTTGGGCAAAACCAGTTTATTGAATAAAAAGGCTATTTTTTTATATAAAAAAAAATTTTACTAAATTGCTTTTGGATAATAAAATGTTTTGCCTATTTACAGAAGTTGATAAATTTGGTAAAAATGAAAAAGTTGGGGCTGAGATATGGTGATCCACTTTCGATAGTTCTCTTTAACTTTGTAAACTATTAAATTAACAGGGCAGGTTTATTATACCACAAAAAACCGTAGTGCATGCATGGCCTTTGCTGATGAGAGCGAAAAAGAAATGCAGAAGGTAGTGCAGAAATTAGAATTACCAGCAACGGGCAAGAGTCTCCAAATAAGCGAAGTAAAACAAAATACGTGACATGAACTGAACAGAAATTTCAAAGGAGAAGGCAGCAAGACAAACAAATGAAAGAAAACCTATAATTTTGAGGAAGTGGACAGATTTACATATCTGGGAACAATGTTTACGAAAAAATCAAAAAATCACGATATCTGTTTCCTTTGATAGGTAGCCTAATAAATTGCTCTTTGCAATCTTGACTTCCTCGAACTGTTTTGCTTCACCCGTCAGTTGTCTTGCCGTTTGCGGGTGATACAAACTTTTAATCATAACGCTCATATAATTTTTGCAACTATATGGACCATCTCTGAGTTATATTAAAATTCATATCATTGTATTGATTTACCCAACTCAAACCTGTCAGCTACATAAATTAAGCTGCGTTTGCCATTCCTAACATCAATTATTAATCAAACGCTGAACGTGACCTTCCAAATCCTGCCTTATCTAATGCTAACCTTTCTCACTCAAATTATAATTACTACTACTCATCTCAAACACATTTATTAGTGTAAAATTACTGACTTTCTTGCAATAAATAAAGTATTTAATTCTGTCCTCATTTTGAAATATTCTTTCATTTTCGTTTTGGTTAAGCAACTAGAATTGCTGTGGGCAGTAAACCATTGCAATATATAATAATTATAATTCATACAATTTGTTCGAAAGACTGTTACAATGCGGTACTCACAGCACACGAACCCTTTGTGCAAATAGATAAAAAAACGCAAAGCTAAGTTACTACAGCAAAACTAAAGGTTGATGAATCAG
Organism: Agriotes lineatus; assembly: GCA_940337035.1. NCBI lineage: Eukaryota > Metazoa > Arthropoda > Insecta > Coleoptera > Elateridae > Agriotes > Agriotes lineatus. The sequence continues at coordinate 30,225 of CALNHX010008214.1, forward strand.
TGTGTCGTTACAGCAATGAGATGGTAATTGGGAAATGTGTCAGGACATTTTTAAAGTGTACGAACGTACGGTTATTAGCGTATTTTTCTAAATTATGACCCCGCTTGTATATGAGTTTTTCATATTTTTTCGGTTGAATTTAAGCATCCCGAATTATTTCGCTTGCAGTCGACGATCTGAAATGCGCTCATTTGGTGTTTCTCGGCTTATATTCGTTGGCACGCTAAGTTTAGCCGTTGTGGAAATATTGATTTTGTCTGCCAGACGTGTTCTAAAATATTCCTCGAGTTGAATTTAAAACACAACGCCTTCATCAATCACGCGGCCGTCTGGCGCAGCAGTTTTGAGCCAGTTAGCACCCAGCACTTGAAGAGTTCAGTTGGTCCTTGTGTTGGGGCAGCCGAGCGGCATCGCCCCCTTATAGGAACGGACTTCTGATTATTTTAAAGCTTTTGGCCGTACGTTACGCACCTTGTTGTATGAGCGTGAGTGACTGCGTAGAGGGAATCGAATTAAACGTAAGTCTTCTGGATCTCTAATTTACCGTTGGAGTAGCAGGCTCCTAAAGGGTCAATAAGACGGATTCCTTTGCTGGGGGGCCATTAGCGGTGTTTTGTGTTGGCAAAGCTTCCGTATCGTCCTGCCTTCAGTTTCGAGTTTTGCATCCCGTCTAGTATGGATCAATTCCCCATGTGCGCGGTCACAGCTTTCGCAGTCCGTCAAGGTGTTTGCAATATGGCTCTTGCTTTGTTGCCTGCAGTATCTGGGACGGTGGCCGTCGTGGCTGCATTAGACATCAGTTATCGCACTCCAAGCTCCTTCAGGTATAGTTTGCGCTACTTATTAACGTTTAATGTGCAGTTTTATATATATATATATATATATAGAGTGTTGCGTCAAATTATCGAACAGTTGTTGTAACGTCTCAGTCATTTAGCTTTCTTTGTGTACCTTTTTGTAATTATCAAACCATTACAGTTGTGTTTCTGACATTTACAGTTCATTTACCGTCAACTAATACAGATTTAATGTCACTTTATGTCACTAGTTATTTGCTTATAGTTTGCTATTATCGTTTTACAGATTGAAGGTCAATTTGTGTTAATAGTTTACGATGTTGCGCAATTACCGAACTGCCGTATTTATCTGTCAGATTTATATGTGCCTTTTTATATTCATATTCAAATACTTTTGTGTCAATACATGTCATGTTAAATTTAAAATCTGGTTTCCTTTGCTATCATGCATGTGATTTGTATTTATATTTTTACAGTTGTAAAAGGAGTTTGGCCAGTTGCTCAAGTGGAGTTTATAAAGGTAGGTCCAATGTTGCTAAACGGACTTGCTGTCCAGATTACTGCCAAGTTTAAAGTAAAAAGGTAGATTCATCTGCTTCCCTGTTCCTAAGTGAGTTTACCTGTGCATTGTCGTTTATCGTGATGGAATGGGGTGGCGCTCAATCAATTTAGATCTGTTTACCGTTCATTAGGCCGTTTCCCAGGTATTATCTCGTATTGGACCACCCCTCGCTCCACTGTAGATTAGCCGGCATCTCTTGTTACGGGCTGGGCAGCAGTCCTATGTGATTTACATTCCCGAGTTTGAGAGATATCGTACGCACTAGTCGTCTAGTTTTTTCATGGCTTTTCGTTAATACCGTTATGAGCTGGCGCGTTGTCGTAAATGTCGTTTTGGACCGTAACAAATGACATGATAAACAAAAGAGAACAAGATAAGGTGAAACCCAAACTAATCTCAGAATATAATAAATACATGTTTGGCATTGATCAACAAGCTCAAGAAAAACTATAATATGGTACAAGAAGCTGGGGATCCTAATTGAAATGATGTTACTGAATTTGTACACTTACGGCTTACAGAAGCAAACTTAATTTTGTAAGTAAAGAATTGTATACAACATACACACACATGAACTGCGGAAGGTTAAAAGATAAGTAAGCACTTATCTTTTAAAAGTTATGGCGAGCTGTGGTTCAGGGACGGTCATGGCGTCATAAAACAGGAATAATCTCAAGCATATTTGCGACCTAGTTCATTATATCAATTTCTCTTTGGAAATTTGATCGTTATATGCGAGCGTTCGCTATATATATGTTCGTTATAATTAAACCTAAATACACGCAAAATTATTGAGTTTTGGTTGGGACATTAATTTTCGTACGTTAAAAGCGAGCGTTACTATATCACGAGTTCGTTATATAAGAGTTCTACTGTATTATAAATGTGCAGTTACATAAAAATACAGCTATTTCTTACAGGCTGCAGGCAAATCATTATGTATAATTACCTACCTGAATCTAGAATGACCCGACGGCCAGTGAAAATCGTGCTCCTTTATTAGGTGTTTTGTAAGGCGATTGCCACGAGTAAATGTCATCTGGCAGCAGTGGCATTCATAGGTTTGAGTCCAGCCTTGCCCATGGACATTTTGATAATGTTTGTCAAGCCCATACAGGGACCGACAACGGAAGTCGCATTCTTCGCATGCGAGTAACTTTTCTGAACAATGTGTAATAAGATGGGACTCCAAGGCTTGCTTCGATACACATCTGTAAAAAACTTGAGTTAAAAAACTTCAAATTTATAATAATCCAATTCAGAGTACAGTGAAACATCTCTTAACGGACACCACTACACAACAGATGGCTTTTTGTGTACAGAACTGTAGGGAATATATGGTAAACAAACCTCTAAATAATGGACATCTCTCTAAAATGGACAGCTTAAGATTCCTCATAGGTGTCCATTACAGAGAAGTTTCAATGTATTAAATGAAACAAATATTAAGCTCAAACTACACAATTTAACACAATTAGAATTTTGAGGTTCCATAACAATTACAAAATTAGTTCAATTAGGAAAATTGCATAACTTTTTGGGCATTTCAAATTAAATTTCAGATTTGAAGATGTACAGTTGCGGCCAAAAAAGTGGGACAACCGTTATAACAACATTTGCTTTAATTTAGTCGTTACTGTTGGCTTTTAAAAATTTGTTGAAAAAAATATGGTAGTCGTAATTCTAGAAATGTCATCAATTTGTTAACGACACAGTTTTGCTTAAAAATGCTACAAGTTAATATTGTTGATAAAGCAACAATAACTGTTAATGCATAACAGTCCCACTTTTTTTTTTGTCCGTAACTGTACCAATTATAAATGAAATAGTTATTTGAATTATATGTAAAGAAAAATATTGTTTTTCTTTACGAATCGTGATCTTTCTAACGTGATGAGTAAAGAAGAATTTACTTTTATTTAAGAATAATACATTATAATTTTTTCAGACACTCAATGGAAACGGAGTACATTTTATAAGAAAATATTTAAAAAATACATGACAAGCGCGAGAATCAAATTGCCGTTTCCATCACTGCAGTAACTAAACAAGTGTATTTTGTACTCAATAAAATTTATTTATTTATTTATTATTATTGTGTGAAAGTTTGTGAAAATGGAAATAAATAATGAAAATCATCATGAAATATCAGCATTAGCGCTTGAAGCTGTTGCTAGTTTATTACCCTTGAAATCACAAGATAAAAATATGAGAAGAACTACAATATTTTCAATTCCTGGAGAACTTCAAAGAATGTAAGGGATATCGACGAAGAAGTTATGCTTGCGTTTTTTCATGAAAAGATTAGTTTTGCTGAATACATTTATAAATTTTCAAGTTTTATTTTTATATTTGATTACAGGCTGAAAGGCTGACATCTTCCACACTGTGGTCAACATACTCCATGTTGAAAAGTACATTGAGAGTGAAAGAAAACATCGATATATTGAATCATTGGAAGTTACAGTTATATTTAAAGTGCCAAAGTGAGGGATATGAAAAAAATCAAAAATTCTATCGCAGGATGATGTGTCAAAATTTTTGACAGAAGCGCCTGACGATACCTTGCTGCTGATTAAAGTGGTGTTAATTTTCGGTCTGTATGGTGCATGTCGTAGTGAAGAGCTAAGAAAGTTAAATATGGAGGATATCAAGGATACGGGTTGTCACCCTCCATGACACTAAGACAAGTACAGTGGGTGGTTAAGGTGTTCGTTAGAAATTACACACACGAATAACTATACCACTTTTAATATTCTTTATTTAACGCAACGGATTACAGACATAAAATTAAATGTGCGGATTTGCTACTATACTATTACACGTGTGGATCGAATAGGTCTTGTTAATCAGCATACATGTGAGCGTTTGTGGATCTGAAACTTGGCTCGTGGAAACACTTAAAGTAAATGTTCCACTAAGTATGAGATTAATATTAAACGCATTAAGGAACTGACTCTTTGCGTGTCTGTTTAACCAAAGTGGTGAAGACCTGATGTGCAATCATCCCGTTCAACCCCATCGCTCTGGTTTATATACCCATGTTACACAATTTACACAATATACAAAAAGGATTTTCTATTCTAGTCACAACAATGGTACAACACTTTCACTTGGGACGCAACGGTTGGAAGTTTTATGAGTTTATGACACCACTTGAAATTCACTAGATTTTTACAGCTGCAGTTTTGTATTGTGACTTCACTTTTGCTTCTGATTTAGAAAAGTGTATTTTAAGAAACCCTTTTAGTTCGAGGGACGTTGAATAATTTCTCTCCGTTGAATTCCGCGCACAAATCACCTTTTTTGACTGCGTGCATCCGTTTGCTCGAAAGTTTTCTAATGGTACTTAAGCTGACTGCTTGCATTTCACAAATATTTATTGCGGACTGGCACTGTTTATTTTATAGGCAAGCTTCCTTTCTTTGGAATTCTTACGCTAACTGTTGACAACAAGTTATTGCGATTTATGGCTCCACTACACAAGAAAGAAGCGCATATTCACCGTTATGACGGAAATGAGAGGAATTAATGAGATTGAGTTGTACAGGAGATATGTAAGCTTGCGTCCAAAACATATCAATCACTCAAGATTCTTCATATTTTATATGAACAATAAATGTACAGTGCAATCTGTAGAGATCCACAGTTTCTACAAGATACCAAAGAAAATCGCTCATTATTTGAAACTACCCGACCCAGACGGTTACACTGGACACTGTCTACGTCAAACGTCAGCTCCTTTTCTTGCTGAGGGTGGAGCGGGCATCAGGAGACTCAAAAGTCATGGAGGATGGCGATCAAATACGACTCCAGAAGGATATATAGAAGAATGCATTAACAATAAAATGAAGACTTCGAAAATGATTTTTAATCAGCCATCATCATCAGACAGTGGATGCCAGAATCCATCAGATTTTGCCCTAGAACCTACTGAATTACAGTTGGCTCCTGCATGTAGCGATTCATCATTTTCTACATCAAATGGAGGAGTTAATCAGAAGGTTTTATCAAAATCGTCACTATCATTTAATGATTTACAGTAACAACAGTGTACAAGTATAAGTTTCTCTAACGTTAATAGTTGTACCTTTAATATTTATTCCAATAGATAATTAATAATTGTTTATTTTTTGTTGCTATAAAGAGATACTTTTCTTCACGATTTGTAATAAGGAAATGTAGTGTCTATTTCCATTGAGTGTCCGAAAATAGTACATCGTGTATCTAGGACTAAAAGCGTAACATTCCCGGACAACTGTGAATATTGTTGGGCGAGGCGAATGCCGAGCCCAACAACACAGGAGTCTGGGAATGCTGCTTTTTGTCCAAGATACAATACTATTTTTCCCAGCCTAGGACGGGAATATTATTCCTGTACAATTTTATTGTAAATTACCTAGCAACGGCTGGTGTAATGGAATGTTTGACTTTACAAAACAAAATTTTATCAATAATGTGTCAATTCTAGTACGATTGGCGGAAAAAAAACATTTTTTCAAGTCTGGGAACAAAATACAGAAATAATGAATTATTTCCTAGAGGAGAGAAATTTAGCTATGGAGTTTTCATTATGACTGAAACAACAATTATGTCAAATTCGAGGTTAGCAGGTAAGGTTTTGCGTCAGTCTGTGTCAAAATTGATGCAAAACCTAACCTGATAACCTCGAATTTGACATATACTTACAGTGCCACCAACTTTAAAATTTAAAAATGTCAATAAACTAAGTTTAAAAAAAAACCAGGTTTGTAGTTTTAAATCTTTCTGCAATGGGAAAAAAATAGTATATGCAATTCGGAGAGACCGCTATTTTGCTTCAGTGCTATGAAGTTTGCGTTCGAAACCTTATTGCAAAAACACTGATATTTTTTGCAAATGCCCCATTAGGCATTGACTTTACGGAAAAGTGAGTTCTAATCAATATTATTCATGATAGAACAAAGGTTCTAAGCATATTTTTCATAAAGACAAGCATTTCCGAGCTACATTTTAAAAATTTATTTGACTATTCAATTCACCTGTCATCTGTCAAAAAGTGACCAATAAAAATCCAGAATTCTGACGTTTCTTGACCAATCAAAAAAATATCAGTGGATATATCTTCCTAGAAGGTATTCAAGTGACTATTTTAAACAAATGTGATTTTTATTAGAAAAAGTCAATATTAGTGTTCTGTTACTATAGAAATTGCGTAGTTGTTGGTAGATTTACTGAAAACTAATTTGAAAAAGTAGTTTGGTTCATTAAATAGTCCCTCGAATACCATTCTTAGTCAAAGTTAAGTAGATTATTTTTGCGGTGGTATCACTACTCATGTCCATTGCGCTTGGGATTAGGACTCGTGCTAGCGCACTCGTCCTAATCGTACCAAAGCGCAATGGACATTCGTGACACCACCGCAAAAATAGTCGACATAACTTTGGCTACTCATGGTATTATAAGTGAATATACAGGCAGCAGTAACAACTGAAATTTGCCCGAATCAAGTTTAACATGCATAGAATTTTTATAAAGGATAGTATAACAAATTATTCGCAGCTAATTATATACAGTGTGTCCCTGGATTGTTTGGACGACTCTTGTAAATGACAAAAAATTTTCTAGTTGAAATTTGAGCTTTTGGGGTCCAGCCCTGCTTGGTTTGAAACTAATTTGTGACATAATTTTAGTTTCGAAAAATCAACTATGCCTTGGATCTTTTCAAAAATCTGATTTTTGGTTCTAGTAAATTGCCTTTTCTGTTAAAGTTACGACAAAATGTTATTAAGAAAAGTTGTTCAGAGTCAAAAACTGAGTAACTGTACAAAAGTTTAAAGTCCTAAGCCTACTTTAATTTTTAGCCCTTTTTTTCATTGGAAAAGTACAAAAGTGCTCTTTAAGAAAAAGGAATTACAAAATGTTATTAGGAAAAGTTTTCAGAATCAAAAACTGAGTAACTGTACAAAATTTTAAAATCCTAAGCCTACTTTAATTTTTAGCGCTTTTTTTTATTGGAAAAGTACAAAAGTGCTCTTTAAGAAAAAGGAATTACAAAATGTTATCTCAGTTTTTGATTCTGAAAACTTTTCCTAATAACATTTTGTAATTCCTTTTTCTTAAAGAGCACTTTTGTACTTTTCCAATAAAAAAAAGGGCTAAAAATTAAAGTAGGCTTAGGACTTTAAAATTTTGTACAGTTACTCAGTTTTTGACTCTGAACAACCTTTCTTAATAACATTTTGTCGTAACTTTAACAGAAAAGGCAATTTACTAGAACCAAAAATCAGATTTTTGAAAAGATCCAAGGCATAGTTGATTTTTCGAAACTAAAATTATGTCACAAATTAGTTTCAAACCAAGCAGGGCTGGACCCCAGAAGCTCAAATTTCAACTAGAAATTTTTTTGTCATTTACAAGAGTCGTCCAAACAATCCGGGGACACACTGTATATATACTACATGAGTAGAGACTAGTATAGACTAGCAATCAGAATAATTACTTATAATACTATCAGTACTCAACGTAACACCGATTATTTTTGGGGTAATACGTATCACGAAAGTCTAGTGCGTGTGCGTACAAATAGGACGAGTTGTGGAGCACCCCAAAAATAGTCGACATAACTTTGACTACAAATAATATTCGGAAGACTATTCAGTGAATCAAACCCATTTTCCAAATTAAAAACACTTACTTATAATGGGTGTTTTTTAGAGGCGGAGAACTTTAAATTGAAATAAAACACAGAAACATGTTTTTAATATCCATAAAATTGGCTTTATTTGAAAGAAAATGTTTTAGCATTACTGTTTGAAGAGAACTTTAAATTGGCAACACTGTTTTCTATGACAGCCGATTTGACAGTTCTCGGTTGTTTTGAGGTTAGTTTGGTTTAGCAATTCATCATGAATAGACTCACGCCGGAGCAACGTTTGCAAATTGTTGAAATTTATTTTCCAGATTACGCCATGTACGCACTAGCTGCGGCGGTCACATGCCCGAAATCATATTCAAACAGTAATGTCAAAACATTTTCTTTCAAATAAAACCAATTTCATGGATATTAAAAACATTTTTCTGTGTTTTATTTCAATTTAAAGTTCTCCGCCTCTAAAAAAAAACACCCTTAACATGTTAAAATACAATAGTAGTAAATAATAATGAAATATTAAATATAATTAATCACAATTATAGGAAAGGTGGTTTTCAGCGGTTATAGTTTGTACGATTGTGAGCAAGTTATTATTTGTCAAGAAGCTGTGCAGCCTGTTTAAACAAACTCGCCAGTTCTAACACAAGGCACAACCAACATGTGCAGTGCATAATGTGTGAAGATATTTAGCACATAAAATGTGTGGGTACACTTTTAAATGAAAGTGATGAGGTAAGAAACTGGAAATTTAAGAAATGTATTACTATTTCCGATAATGAAAATATATACAAACCTACTATAAAGGATCTTTTATGTGCAATTAATTCACTAACTGTGAAGTGCGACAACATGTGTGAATCATTAGAATCCTGCCACGCAAAAATTAATGAAACGAATGGATGAGTTACCTAGAACACAGATACCACTGCAAAAGGAAAATTTGAATTTGAAGATTAAAATAAACAATTTGGAGCAATATACTAGGATGAATAGCGTGGAGATGCCAAGTGTACCAGAACCGGATGGTGAGATCATGTTAGCTACCGTTGGTTGCATTAGGTTTTCCAATCAAACGCTCTATGATCGACGCATGCCATAGACTAAACCCTGATTTGCATAAACCAGGTGAACCACGAAATTTAATTTTAAAATTTGTGAGCCGCCTAGACAAAGAAGAATTTTTAAAAGCAATTTTAATACAAGATCGCTTTCTCAACTTCTTCCGCGACTGGCGATTGATATACCAAAGCCTATATACACCAATGAATCACAAACAGCCGACAATAAACAACTTTTTTTGGAAATGCAGGAAATTCAAGAAAGCCAATAACATTAAACACCTGTGGATTAGAAATGGGAAAATTTATATGAGAAAAGAAGATAACAGCCATGTTTATATTATATCTACACCCAACGATTTGAATGATGTGCACTAATGGCAGCAGCTCTTATTTAAACATTCTTTATCAAAATGTTAGAGGGTTAAATACAAAATCAAAAACAAAAAGTTAAATGTTATCTCTAGTAATTATGACATTATTTTGTTAACTGAAAGTGGGTTAAGTGATTTTGTGTATGACGGTGAGTTACTTTCATCTACGTATACTGTATACAGAAGGGACAGGGATTGTGCTTTGTTCAACAAATTAGGTGGAAGTGGTGTACTGATAGCAGTAGAATCGGACCTAAACAAGTCAAAGATGTCTTTTTGATACAGTGTTACGTGCTAAAAGCATATGGCACTAATACTAGTAGTTTACGGTATATAAATAGGGAATAAAAGATCAAGTGGAGATAACGCGGTGAAAGCTCACATAAAATTAATATCAGAGTGGCAATGGTTGTTACTAGAGAGTAGAAAATAAATAACGAATTTTGTTTTGAAAAACGAGTGACAGCATTTTAACGTGCAAAAGGTTTCGTGGAAAATAACGTGATAATCTCGCAATTTCTTGTTGTTTTGGTTATAGTAGGTGAATAATACTGACCGACCGTCCTGGTAAGGGAGTTATGGGAGCAAGTACCACTTTCCGACAAATGTAGATTCGAGCATAGAAGCGATATAGGAACCACGGAAAACGTTTGCATAGTTTATTCCCTGTTATCAGGGTACGTATAATTATTCTGGCATCTACCTCATTCTATCTTGAAATTCGATATTATAGAAACAATTACTAGGCGTAAAACCTACGGGAAGTAGTCTGCTGAAAATCATCACGCAGTCTTGGGGTCTACGTGCAGTAGGTGACAGCCGGCGATTGGGACCTGTCAAGCTGACATTTGTTAGGAGTCATTGAACTTATTAAGCGTCTGCAAGTATAACGACAAACAGATAAGTGATTTAATTAGAATCTGATGATCTTTTTCACATAAGAACACTGTGTACTTATTAAAAATATTGGTTTAAGTTAAGTGGAGTACCCCGTTCAAATAGTAGAGCCTAATTGAATAATGGTCAACGTTTGAGTAACAATAAAGCTAGGACCTAATCGAATAATTGTCCACATTTGAGTAACAATAAAACTAGTTAAAGGTATTGCTCTCTTTCATTTTAATTTCAATCATTGAGTTCGATAATTGTTTTATTAGATATAAAGTGAAGTTACAAGTTTCTTGACCTCTATCAGTGTACCTGAGTAAAACTTGTTGGCGCTCCCTTTAACATCTTAATCAAAGAATTCGCGACGTCTTCACTGTTGCTAGAGACGGGCCTCAAGTCCACTTTTATGGCGATCAATTGTTGAGTTAAAAATATACAACACCGACCTAAAGGTAAGTAAAAAGCTAACAACGGTATGTGAGGACATATGGGTTAAGTTAAGTGTGAACTCGTTTTCTTTATATTTATGTTGCGTTTATATTCCACCCAATTCTTCTTTTTAATTATATTGATCCTTTTATGACGGACATGAATTAAATTTTATTGGCAATAATAGTAATTTGTTTATTGCAGGCAATTTTAATTTGCCTAGGTTAAATAGAGCAAATACTATTTCTAAATTAACTGAAAAAGAATCTGAGTATTTTAATTTCTTAAATTTATTATCATTAGAGCAACATTACACAATATTAAATGTTAATGGTGCCGACTTTTTAAAGTTGTATCATGGTATTCGCAATACAGATTGGAATTTTGAAGGTGTTACTGATGTTGATACTGCAGTAGATACAATGTATTGTATAATGTGTTGGACAAAGGGATCCCCAAAACTAAAAATATAAAGCGACGTTACTCCTGTTGGTTTACACCGGACATTATCAGAGATATTAAGTGAAAAAACATGTTTAGGAAACTGTACAGAAAAACTAAAATTGAAAATTACCGTTTAAATTTTATTTATTTGAGAACAAAAGTTAAAGTTGACACTGATAATGTATATAAAAACTATATACAAGACGTGGAAGATAATTTAAATGTTCAACCTGACACATTTTGATCTATTTCGAAATCAATATGGAGAAACAACAGCAGTGACGTCATAACGGTAGAAGTATGGAATGGAATACCTCTGAAGCAGATTCATTTGCAAATTATTTTCAATCCGTGTACTCGAAAGAAAGAGCAGACTACAATTTGACCGACATTCAGCAGTCGTTTTCATTAATAAACTAGCTGGCCCGGCAAACGTTGTTCTGCCTAAAAATAATTTGTCTCTAAAACCCAGTTTCACTTTCGATATTTTCCAATTTTCCGGCTTTTCCTTTGGATTTTCCGAATTTTCTTTTTTGCTAAACCACCTCGGGAGTAAGACGAACACAACAAAAGAAAAATCATCCAAATCGGTCATGTCGTTCTCGAGTTTTTGCGTTACTAACACACTAACGCACTAACACACGGCGATTGACTTTTATATATAAGATAAAAGTTTGCATATTACTGATATTACTCCAGATGTTTGTCTCTTCCAAAGTTATTTCGTTCCATTCAGAAGCTCCTAAACTATTATTATTCACTCCTGACTTAATTAAATCATAGAAACGCATAAAGAAAAAGTCAGTCACTTACGAGTGTTCGCAAAGGTTGCACTTCAAGGGCCGCTCACTCAAATGTCTGTACCGTATATGAGTAGCCAAAGACGACGGCTTAGAGCAAGTCATATCGCACATGGTGCATTTATAGTGGTTGATGTGGGAGCGCATATGGTCCCTCAGAAGTCGTTCGCTTGGAAACAATTTGGAGCACTGGGAACACTGGTAACTTTGCACTGAAATAATATATTTTAGTTTGCACAATAGTCCATCTAACCTAATATCAGATTATAACTCAATACGTTCTTTACTATCTTATTTGCCACTTTAAACACAAGTATGACGAACCACTTAAAACACTTAAAACAGAAAATAAAGCAAGATTCCAGAAAATATAATATAAATTGTCTGTATGATAATCTTCTAACTGAAATTATTAAGATTCACTTTTTAGAAAAAAACTTTTAAAGTTTTACAATTGGAACAGAAACTGCTATTTTTTATTCATGCAGAGCAGACTTAGGAGTGGATGAAAATCAATGCATTTATTTTAAATAGACAATCGCCCAAACACATTCTGGCTTACATAAACTTAAACGGCATATTACTTTATGATGAGAGGTTAGTAAAAAAGAGGAACACTATTGCAAAGTAGCCAGCATTATAAATGGAAAATTCCAATATTAACATCACTGAAATGGAATCTGCTTCTGTTTACAAGACATGGGAAACTTGTGAAAAATTTAGGAAAGGCGAAAGTCTTCACTAAAGTTTCAGCAATACTTGCTAAGCAGAAAATAAGTCTGTTTAGAGATTCAATGAAAAAATTATCTTGGAATTAACAGATATAGAAAATGGTTAACCTTGGAAGTTCATAAAATATCAGAAGTTTAAAAATCTGGCATGGATATTAATGATGATAAAATTTGTGTTAAAAATACTACAAGTAGCTCAACCAAAAACAGTTTTGCTTGCCTTCAGGTTCTTCTTCTTCTACCACCTTTAACTGTTCCTCCTCCCTCAAAAAAACTAAAACCAAAGCTAATGGTAAAGAGTCATCAAAATACTAAAAATCTGGTGTGATACACTCACACAACTTCCTTTTACAGTGATCTTATAATTAGTCAAAAATTTAATTTTTAATTTTTAAGCATTTGTCAAAAATTTTCAAAAATTACGAATTCTACAAAAACGGTACAAAATAGAGCGTTAGTTGAAGAGACAAATTTTCTCTAAAATGTTAAGGAGAATTCAAAAATGTAATAATATACCGGGTGTTCTATTTAAAATAGGAGTTAATAAAAAAAATAGAAAAAAAAACAAAAGAAACCCACTTTAGAAGTATTCAACTGGAAAATCACCTATCTCACGTCAATGCACATTAAAAATGTAATAAAAATGTAAAGTTTGAAAAAAATCGTTAGAGCCGTTTTTGAAAAAATCGAAAAAAACTGAAAAATCACAAGAGTAAACACCTACTTTCGGTTATGCGATTTTCTTCAAAAGCTTGCTGTCGCATCTGCATAGTACACAAAACTTATATATGAAGTTTCAACGCCAAACCTCTTTCCGTTTTTGAGATATTCTGTTCACAGACAGACAGACAGACAGACAGACACACAGACACACAGACACACAGACCAATGAAAAAAAATATGTTTTTTGGGATCAGGGGACTCTGAAACGTGAAGATCTGTTGAAAACTCAATTTCGAATTTTTGGGGTGAATCCAATACTTCCTTTATCGTAAAAGGAAGTAAAAATGAAGCAACTGCTAACAGTAGAGGTAAACAGGATAAGAAATGAACAGAGAAAGCATTAGTGAAGAGATAAGGTAACGGCAAGCAGAAAAAAATCATGACAACAGAAGCTAGATTAGATCTGATGGAAAGAGAATAGAAGAAATAATATTGTAGTACAAAATTAATATTTGGTAAATAGTCCAGTCAAATTAGATATTTACTTAACAAAAATACCACCTGAACAGTAAAAATGTATTTTTATAGAAAAAAAATCGTTGGTGAAGTGATTCAAAATGGCGGCCAAAATTACGAAAAAACGTTTTTTTGCATATAAAAATGCAAACGAGATAAATTTAAAAAAAGAGTTATCGTCAAAAAACCGCTAAAAATGGCCGATTCTTCAATTGTTTTCAATTTAAAAAAAGATCACGTTGAAATTTTCAGAAAGCATAGTACTCGCAGTGAGCAGAAAACGTAGGTTTTTGAAATTAGCAAAAATGTTGATTAGGGTTTGCATAAGTCAGGTTGCAGAAGTCGTACAACAATCAGCGTAGGCTTATTTTTGTCCTTAAGAGTTGTACTACCACACACAATATGAGCGCAAATTTTTTTTACTTGCAGATATATGACGTTCACGATCTTTTCTCAACAGAGCAGGCTATGATATGTTTTTATTAGGTTGCTCGCAGGTCTTTTTGATAAAAGTCAAACTTGACAAGACGTAAACTTCAAATTATTTCAAGTCAAATATTTTGCCGTTGTTGCAATTACGTTGTTTTGCAATATTATTCAAAATGCCAAAAATCATACACGCAACCATAAAAGCAGCTATAAAGAAGACTTATGATAGCTACGAGAAGGACACGAACTTGGAGAAAAAGCAAATTATAAACAGAATCACTGATATTTTTGGGGTAAATATTTAATATGTGATTTTGCATTTTTTGTTAATCGCGACTTATTTAGGTTTCGGATTGGATGGTAAGAGCAATTTTGAAAGGAGGGCCTGACAATTTGAAAACTTCTATTTCTGGAAAACGATCAAAAACTGACAAATTCACAAATTATATTTTTAGAGAAGATTTGCAGCGACTGATTTGGCATTATACTTCGAAAAATGAACATTTTACTTTAGATACATTATTAGCGGAAGCGAAAGCAAATTTGGAATTTACAGGGGGAAGAACTACTTTATTCAAAATTATCAAATCAATGGGTTACAAACATAAAAAAGTCGATGGACGCAAAATTTTATGTGAATCGAAACATGTCGGTGCAGCCAAAATTAAATTTCTACAAAGATATTTGCAGTTTCAAAATTCTAGTGAAAACGTGGTCTTCGTGTACCTTGACGAAACGTGGATCTACCAGAATGGGTCTTCGATTCGTCAATGGTTACATGAAACAGATTTGAAAAGTAACCCAGCCAAAATTAAAAGTGAGGGGAAACGTTTTACGGTTTTGCACGCGGGAATAAAATTTGGTTTTTTGGAGGGATGTGACTTGCTACTTGACTCTGCTAACAATGATAGAGACTATCATAAAACAATGAATGGAGAAATTTTTCAAAAATGGGTGGTTAATCAGCTCATTCCTGCATTGGCCAAGCTGCAAGGTAAATGTGTGGTGGTGATGGACAATGCACCATACCATTCGGTGCAGTTGGACAAACCACCCACATTTTCTAGTAAGAAAGGGCAAATGCAGGAATGGCTGGTTAAACAAGGGGTGCAATTTGAATCAAAATTAACAAAAAAGGGGTTGTGGGAATTAGTGAAACCTTTATTAGCAAACAAACAAAAACGTTACCTGACCGACGAAACTTTGATAGAGCACGGTTATGAAGTTCTTAGGTTGCCCCCGTACCATTGTCAGTTTAACCCGATTGAAATGGCTTGGGGGCAATGTAAAGGCTTCTATAATAAGCACATAAATTCCCAGCCTTCATCTAAAGATAGGGTTTCGAATTTATGGCGTGAAGCTCTATCAAAATGTACCCCCGACATGTGGCAAAATTATTGTAATCATTGTGCAAAACTAATTTCGGAAGACTGGGCAAAACATATGGGAACATGTTCGATTGATAATGTTCCTCCTTTCATTATTTCTCTAGGAGAATCAGATTCGGAATCAGATAGTAATGATGAACCTGGAAGTACTACCTAGAGAATTGACACTTGAAACTGTGTTTTAAAGAAACAATAATTAGCAATATTAGCTTAATAAATTAGAGAGCGTGTAGCCGGCTGGTAGAGTGCTTGCGCCAGCAGTCGGCAGGTAGTGGGTTCGAGCCCCACACCCGTACATTGGAAACATCGAACGCTCTCCGGCCATCATACGAACATCTTTGGTGGTCGTGACCCCTGTGAGGGCATTCTTCCCTAATTCAAGGGGTTAGGCTAGCCACCTACCCCGGCCGCGGCTTAAGATGGATTATAAAACCGCATTCAATGTGTGGAAATAACAGGCTCTCAGCCTAAATTAAGAGGAAGAAGAAGAAGCTTAATAAATCAGATTTTACCGAAAATTAAATACAGAAACGTATAATTATAATAATTTTTCATTTTAAACGTTAGAACAAATTTGTACTGTGAAGCATATTCAAATTTTATATAAACAAATCGTTGTTACATGTCTTTACTAATAAATGTATTTTAAAACTTAAAATAGATTAGAAAATACTAAATGAACAGCACAGTGTTTGTAAACCTCAGTAAACTTTTATAAAAAAAATAATTTTAGTATATTTCCAGAACTATTTTCAGAATTGGAAAAACAAGAAGTGATCCTAGTAAATTCTGAAAACGTAATAAAGAATTTGAAAAGAAACATCAACGATTTGCCGGGATTTGATTATATAGAAGAGCAATTAAATGGCAACAGTGAAGCTCTTTCAAAATCATAACCTGAAATTGAATATGACATAACCTATTTCTGTCATAGCTATTTATTACTAAACGGTACCAACAAAAATTGCACCCTAACATAGCCTGCTCTGTTGAGAAAAGATCGTGAACATCATATATGTGCAAATTCAATTTAAAGAGTGACCTTTTTTTTACACGCACAAATGTTGAATATTTTTGTCAATTTTACTTGTACTGAAATTACATCAGCACTATTCGATAGCTGCCAATTTTCTGTGAATTTAAAGTGCGCTTTTGTTTATTTTAACAACAACACTTAAGCTCAGATTAGTGGTTTTTATAAGACTAGCTGTTGGTGTAATTATATATCACAGAAAGACACGTACGTGTTTTTCATTAATGCAAATATCCTTTACAATTTAACAGTTCTAATATTGAATATAATATAATCCATTTAGGAAACTCTCGTGACATTTACAGTGTAAAATGCAAAATTTTGGGTACCTACTATTTTAGCTGATTGTACTTAATGGTCAGTAGCGTCAAACTTGTAAGGTTAAATATGAATCGTAGTTTTAGCGAAACAAAGTAAAAACATAATTTATTAATAACTTTAGTAACTAATTTTAGTAATAGCGTTTTGTCAAAGTGGATACCTTCTAGTATCATTTTAACAGAAGTATCGAATGAAATAGTAAACTTGTGTCCTTTTTCTCTACGTATGATCCGTTTCACTTCTTGTCGGAAACGACTCAATAAACTGTCATAGGGCCTTGGAAGTTGGGAGAAAATTACTAGAAAATACTGTTGGCAAAGCGTTTGCTTCACTAAAAGCAGTGAAAAAAGATCACGTGATAACTCTTCGTTCTGTACTTTCATTTGTAAAGATAAATGATGAGAAAGTATCCATAAATCCGTTGCTCATATTTCAAAGGATTAGTTTAAATATAAAAACAAAAGATATGAAAAAGTACCTACTTGAAATATAAATTAGCTCCCATCCCTCTATCTATATTTGATGAGGGAGAGCTGCGTAAGAGGCAAAAATCAGTATTTATAAAATACAATCAATGTCGTGGACAGAGGTTTTTTCATTCGCCGAATTGTTTGGACGTCAAATAAAACAATGCAAGAAATTTTACAGCTATATTCGAGAAATACTTTTCGATGATAACACAAAAATAGTGTGTCCAAAAGAAATTTTTTCGTCAGAAAAAATTAAAAAAAAACGATGTTATGTTATCTGCAGAGTTGCAAAAAGTTGGCTTCATTACTACATTTGCTGATGAGGTTGCAGATAGATTGATCATATCTACTGCCATCGAATTACAAAATTACAATTGTTAAAGTAATTAGCAAGGACGTTGATATGTTAGAATTACTAACGCAGTTAACACCATCAAAAACAAATTTATACTTTTGTAAACCTGGAAGAGATAGAGAAAACGAGAAAGTGTACAACTGTGACAGTTTCAAGTTTCCAGATTTAAAACAATACGTAGGAAATTGACGATGATATAAACGAACCATACATTGCAGACAGTGAGATAGAAGCTGGTGATGAAACTATTAATAAAATTGAGGAAAGTGTATTGGATGATATCAGTGAGGAAGAAGAATCGCTTAAAAAAAAATTGATTGATTCTTTAATATGTAACAATTTCTTGTAAATATTTTTTTAAAAATATTTCTTATAATCCTATTTTTAATAAAAATAAAATCCATGTTTAATGATAGTTCAGAAATGAAATAATTAGTTGCTATAATTATTCTTCCAACTATAATTATTCTTCCAACTAATATTATGATTCTTATAATTATTATTGGAATCATGATATAAATTTAAACAAGGAAGGATATTGTGCAGGCCGAGGCCAGACTTCGTTCACGCGAGGTTATTTATTTGTGTATTAAATAATGACTAATTATTTTTTGTCATTCCATCCTATCCCCGTCCCTTTCTTCGTACCATCCCATCCCGTCCCGGCCCCTCTCCTTCCATCCCTTCCCTTTCCGTCGCGACCCTTCCTTTCCCGTCCCGTCCCTTGCCATCCCGTCCCGTCCCCTTCCATCCCAGCCCTTCCCTTTCCGTCTCGTCCCGTTCGGTTCCGTCCCGCCCCGTTTCGTCTCGTCCCTTCCCGTCCCGTCCATTCCCCTTTCATCCCAACCCTTCCGTTCCCTTTCCGTCCCGTCCCGTCCCGTTCCCTCCCCTTCCATCCTTTCCCTTCCCTTTCCGTCCCGTCCCGTCCTCTTCCATCCCATCCCTTCCCTTTCCGTCTCGTCCCGTTCCGTTCCGTCCCGCCCCGTTTCGTCTCGTCCCTTCCCGTCCATTCCTCTTTCATCCCAACCCTTCCGTTCCCTTTCCGTCCCGTCCCGTCCCATCCCGTCCTGTTCCCTCCCCTTCCATCCCTTCCCTTCCCTTTCCGTCCCGTCCCGTTCCGTTCCGTCCCGCCCCGTCTCGTCTCGTCCCTTCCCGTCCCGTCCAGTCCCTTCCCCTCCCGTCCGGTCCCTTCCCCTTCCATCCTAACACATCCCTTCCCTTTCCGTCCCGTGGTGGTGAAGAAATTAGAGCAATCTAAGAAGTGCTATTAAGGAAAAAAGGTAAAAACTGAATTACGAAAGAAATAACCGACCTCAAGACAAAGATGGAAAAACAACAGAAAGAAAAGAAAAAGAGTAACGTCATAATAAAAGAATGGGAACCAAAAAACCCCAGAAGAGTTATAGAAGAAGTAGAAGAGTTATACAAGAAGTAGAAAACGTCTTGTCCCTTCCCGTCCCGTCCCTTCCCCTTTCATCCCAACCCTTCTCTTCCCATTCCTTCCCGTCCCGTCCCGCCCGTCCCGTCCCCTCCCCTTTCCGTCCTGTCCCTTCCTTTCCCGTCCCGTTCAGTCCCATCCCGTCCCGTCCCTTCCCGTCCCATCCCGTCCCGTCTCCTTCCATCCCATCGCTTCCCTTTTCGTCTCGTCCCGTTCCGTCTCGTCTCGTCCCTTCCCGTCCCGTGCAGTCCCTTCCCCTCCCGTCCAGTCTCGTCCCGTCCCTTCCCTTTCCGTCCCGTGGTGGTGAAGAAATTAGAGCAATCTAAGAAGTGCTATTAAGGAAAAAAGGTAAAAACTGAATTACGCAAGAAATAACCGACCTCAAGACAAAGATGGAAAAACAAGAGAAAGAAAAGAAAAAGAGTAACGTCATAATAAAAGAATGGGAACCAAAAAAACCCAGAAGAGTTATAGAAGTAGAAGAGTTATAGAAGAAGTAGAAGACGTCTCGTCCCTTCCCTTCCCGTCCCGTCCCTTCCCCTTTCATCCCAACCCTTCCCTTCCCATTCCGTCCCGTCCCGTCCCGTCCCTTCCCCTCCCATCCCTTTCCGTCCCGTCCCTTCCTTTCCCGTCCCGTTCAGTCCCATCCCGTCCCGTCCCCTTCCATCCCACCCCTTCCCGTCTCGTCCCGTTCCGTTCCGTCCCGCCCCGTTTCGTCCCGTCCCGTACTTTCCCCTTTCATCCCAACCCTTCCCTTCCCGTCCCGTCCCGTCTCGTCCCTTCCCGTCCCGTCCCCTTCCATCCCATCGCTTCCCTTTCCGTCTCGTCCCGTTCCGTTCCGTCCCGCCCCGTCTCGTCCCGTCCCGTCCAGTCCCTTCCCCTCCCGTCCAGTCCCGTCCCGTTCCTTCCCCTTCCATCCTAATCCATCCCTTCCCTTTCCGTCCCGTGGTGGTGAAGAAATTAGAGCAATCTAAGAAGTGCTATTAAGGAAAGAAGGTAAAAACTGAATTACGCAAGAAATAACCGACCTCAAGACAAAGATGGAAAAACAAGAGAAAGAAAAGAAAAAGAGTAACGTCATAATAAAAGAATGGGAACCAAAAAACCCCAGAAGAGTTATAGAAGAAGTAGAAGACGTCTCGTCCCTTCCCTTCCCGTCCCGTCCCGTCCCTTCCCCTTTCATCCCAACCCTTCCCTTCCCATTCCGTCCCGTCCCCTCCCCTCCCATCCCTTTCCGTCCCGTCCCTTCCTTTCCCGTCCCGTTTAGTCCCATCCCGTCCCGTCCCGTCCCCTTCCATCCCATCCCTTCCCTTCCCTTTCCGTCTCGTCCCGTTCCGTTCCGTCCCGCCCCGTTTCGTCCCGTCCCGTACTTTCCCCTTTCATCCCAACCCTTCCCTTCACGTCCCGTCCCGTCCCCTTCCATCCCATCGCTTCCCTTTCCGTCTCGTCCCGTTCCGTTCCGTCCTGCCCCGTCTCGTCCCGTCCCGTCCAGTCCCTTCCCCTCCCGTCCAGTCCCGTCCCGTTCCTTCCCCTTCCATCCTAATCCATCGCTTCCCTTTCCGTCCCGTGGTGGTGAAGAAATTAGAGCAATCTAAGAAGTGCTATTAAGGAAAAAAAAAATCGGGAGTGTGCTCCCCTAGACTTTCTCGCATTCGCCTTGTTTTCTAGCAAATTTGAAAAGTTTATTGCAATGTATATACATACAGCGATAAAATTACATTTTCAGGTAACCACTACCTGTTTAGGTAAAGTGCCGCTTTAGGTTAACCTATCATACTGAAATTTTATATCTGGGAGTTTTTCTCAATAATAAATGTATGTGCAAAATTTCGTGCAAATATCTTGAAGCAAACTGGTACTTTACTTGAATGGATACCGCTACCTGTTTAGGTAAAATGCCACTTCCGGTTAACCGATCATGCTGAAATGTAATATCTGGTAGTTTTTCTACATAAGAAATGTATGTACAAAATTTTGTTCAAATATCTCGAAGCAAACTGGTACTTTACTTGAATAGGTACTGCTACCTGTTTAGGTAAAGTGCCACTTCCGGTTAACCGATTTCGCTCAAAATTTGATAGGAATCTACAAATTTTGAATAATGACTATGTACATAATTTCAAGGGTCTAGCTTATTTCGTTTTTAAGTTATCGTGTTCACACACACACACACACACATACAGACATAATTCGAAAAATGTTTTTTTCGGACAAAACGTCAAGATTTGTCAAAATCTCGAAGTCGATTTTTTTGACGATTACAATACTTTCTCTATACTACCGTATGCAAGAAAGTAAAAAGGTAAAAACTGAATTACGCAAGAAATAACCGACCTCAAGACAAAGATGGAAAAACAAGAGAAAGAAAAGAAAAAAAGTAACGTCATAATAAAAGAATGGGAACCAAAAAACCCCAGAAGAGTTATAGAAGAAGTAGAAGACTTCATATAGGCAAAACTTATAAGTGAGAGCTAAAGTTAAAAAAGTGTTCACTATAGGTAAACACGAGACAGGGAAAATAAGCAAAATTACCATAATTTAATGAAAAACTAGAGATTATGAAGAACAAAACTAGACTAGGGAGTACAACGATCTTTATTGAAAACTATTACTGATTATAAATCCAAAACGCTAGATAGCAGCCCGAGGCCTGTGCAACGCATG
The DNA here is from genome assembly GCA_940337035.1 of Agriotes lineatus. NCBI lineage: Eukaryota > Metazoa > Arthropoda > Insecta > Coleoptera > Elateridae > Agriotes > Agriotes lineatus. The sequence continues at coordinate 52,219 of CALNHX010008214.1, forward strand.
ATGATCAACCCAAACCTAAAACAACAAACAAGGGGTATAATAAGGTAATGATGGTAGGAGCAGATAAAAGACTGAACACCAATATCGATAGGTAAACACAAGAACGAACATGGCAAATATAATGGACAAAAGAGAACACACAAAAAAAGTTAAAATTAAAAGGGCGGGGAAACACACAAATAAAAGTAAAGGAAATACAGAATCAGAATATAATAATAATGAATGGGATTAGTAAAAGAAATGGAGGATGCAAAAGTTCAGCTACTGACAATAACAGAGACAAAAACAAAGGCAAACGAAGTCAAGTATTAGAAGAAGGACATACATTGTGGTAGAGTGGAGTTGAAGAAACAAGAAATGTGAAAGCAGGAGTAGGAATGGTCATACCAAATTAAAAGAAAAACGATGTAAAAGAAAGAAACTACATATCAGAAAGAGTTATGACTATAGAGATGGAAGAGAAATATCAAGAAAAAGTCACGCTGGGTCAAATAATGACAGCAACAAGAATAGAAACAAATTCTGGGAACACTACAGGCAGCGGTAGATAAAATAAATGAAAAAATAATTATATCAGGAGATTTTAATGGTAGAGTAGGAAATAAGATAGAAAATGGGAGCGTTAGGAGAACACATAAACAATAATGGGAGAAGACTAATACACTTCTGCACAATAAATAATATGGTGATTGCAAATACAAAATTTAACCGCAGATATATACAAGTACACGAGAGCAGTAAAATATTGGGGAGAAAAATTAACAATAGACTACAATGACTACATATTGATACAAAAAAAAAAAGCCTGAACAGGAAACGACATCAGAGTTATAAGAGGTTCGGAAATAGGGAGCGACCATTCTATGCTATCTATGGATCTAAAAGAAGAATTTAAGAAAAAAGAAGTATGAAATGCGAATAAGTTTGAAAAAAAAAGAAATTCAAATATACAAGCTAAAAGAAGAACTAGTGAAAGAACAATTTCAGGAAGAAATATGTGTAGAATGCAAAGACAAATTACAGAAGAAAGCTTTAAAGAAATTATAAAGAAAGCAGTAAAGAACATAAAAAATAAACAAGATGGTGGAATCAAATAGTGAAAAAGAAAGCACCAAAGACAATGACATAACGTTATAAAGAATACAAGAATACAAAAATCCAGAAATGAAACACGGAAGAAACAAACTAGAGTACGACAGTAGGGGCAACCCAAAAGTGTTTTTTAATGTATTAAAATGCCTACGAAAAGAAAAAATAAAAACGAGCAAAATATATCCATAAAAACAAAAATGGAGAGACACAGAAAATGAGGAACTAATGAAGATGGAAGAAATACTATGAAGATTTTCTGAAACCAAATATATAATGAACATTTTAGAAGTTAACAGGAAGAAATAGAAACAAAAAACGTAACGGAAGAACTAAAAGAAGCTATATACAAATAAAAATGGAAAAAGCAGCAGCATACGATGATATAACACCAGAAGAAATTAAATAATATATGTAGAATGGCTTGGAGAAAAAAGTGCCCAAAGACTTCTTTAAAAAAGGAGTGTCAAAACAAAATAAAATATATGAGAGGATTCTAGAGACGAAAACAAGAATTGCAAGGATACATTTGTTGCATAGGTCTGGAGAAGGCATATCTCGAGATTAAATATGGAAGAATCTACAGGAAAAAGGTATAGATGGAGAATATAGCGGCAAGCGGGCGGTGATACAACGGTAGGCCGACGGCGTGGTTTAGATCTATTGAGAAACGATTTTTAAACCGCGCGGTTAAATAAAGACAAAACCATAATTTAGAGTGAAATATGCAGTTCACTACCGTCCGTAGTTGCAGGCAGACATGATTGTGCTACAACATGGAAGAGCAACTGATTCAGCTTATTTCAAAGCACAGTGTCAACATCTGGACAAAACATGTTAAATTATTTTAATTGTTATATACTGCTCAACAAATGAACTGGACCATTTGCATAGATTGGTGCAATTTTTAAAAATATTTTCCAAAAGGCAAGTCATGGCGTTTTTGGTAACCTTTCAGGATTGTGTCACTATAAAAAAGCATTTCTTTTCATAATTGTGTTTAAATAAAACTAAGTCCATTAATAAAATATTATCATTTGAAAATTTAGAATTTTGCCCAAATGCTGATAGCACATTGCATACAAAGTATGCCAAATTGCAAAAAATGTTTAAAAGTTCCAAGGAGACTCAAAGAACTATTAATTTCCTTTTTTTTGCTCTTCCCCTTATATTTGTGAAATATTATTTTATTTTTTTATTTTATTAATATGATTGTGTTAATTCTTCAATTAAATATGCTTAATACAGTTGCGGCCAAAAAAAAACGGGACACTTCTTTGACCTAATTTTCAAAATGCGAAAACAAGTGCTGACACGGACAATTCTAAGTAATAAATGTCATCAAAAGTCAGTATTTAGATTTGAATGACTTTTGATGACATTTATTAATTAGAATTGTCAGCGTCAGCAACTTTGTATTTGCATTTTCAAAGTTAGATAAAAAAAGTATCCCGTTTTTTTGGCAGCGACTGTATGTGTTTGAGCACTAATCAGGATCGAAGGTACAATGTTTGTAGCCTTCTCAGTTTTTCGCTATCTGGAAAACCGCTGATCGCCAGCTCGCCTTGGAATTTGTGGACTGTATGATTGTAGGTTTCACTGAATTATACACACGTTGAAAAGCGAAGGTAGTAATTTATTGCCATAAATTAACACGAACAGTTTAACATTTACAAAGAATTAGCTTTCGGAGTGCGGACCGGTTTGCATGCTGCCACTTTGACAGATGAAACGTAAGTGTTTTTGGAATCGGATGCCGGCGAGGCAGTCTACTGCGCACAGTACGAATTCAGAATGTAAGAGAGGCGGCAAAAGTTTATAAAGTCCTTAACATACCGCCCGCCTTGGAAAGGGTAACCTTTCAAATAAAACAGTACAGAGTTGACATGTAAAAGCTAGAGTAAAACATGTAACATGAACACACATATATACAAAGCCTAATAGTACATGGATCTTAATCTAGTACAAGAAAACCCGAACAATGGGGAGCCAAAAGGCTTTACGAAAACTGCGCTGAATGCTAACGCACTAGTTCACAACACTAGGTAGCGGGCACAATTTGGCGAAGGATCGCTTCACGATCCCTGACACAGTGTTCACAGACGCCACACGCGTAACGCCGTCAAGGCCAGGGTGCAGCTCGGTGACCCGGCCTAACCTCCACTTCAGAGGGGGTAGATTGTCATCCTTGATGAGGACCATGGAACCAGGCTGGAGGTCCGAAAGATGCGTGCGCCATTTGGTGCGCTGTTGGAGTTCCGAGATGTACTCTTTACTCCATCTCTTCCACACATTCTGGTGAAGTTGTTGTATTCTCTGGTATTTAGACAGCCGAGACTCGACTATCTCAGTTACGTTGGGATCAGGCAGTGACACCAACGGACGACCAATCAGGAAATGAGCAGGAGTCAAAGGCTGAAGGTCGTTTGGATCAGAGGACAAAGGAGACAGGGGTCGGGAGTTTAAGGTCGCTTCCACCTGTGCTAACAAAGTGCTAAATTCATCATAATTTAGACTAGCGTTACCTATAACGCGACGTATGTGATGTTTGGAGGACTTGATTCCGGCCTCCCACAATCCGCCAAAGTGGGGACTGTGCGCGGGTATAAAATGCCAAGCTACTCCGTCGTTCGCGACTGATTCGGAAATAGAAGGGTTTTGTTCCGCGAGAAAATTGCCTAATTCGATTAATTCGGAATTAGCGCCGACAAAATTAGTGCCATTGTCTGAATATACATGGAGCGGTTTGCCTCGACGAGCTACAAACCTGCGAAAAGCCATTAAGAAAGCTTCAGTAGAAAGATCAGCGACCAATTCAAGGTGCACTGCCTTTGTGATAAAACAAACGAATAGACAAAGGTAGGACTTCACTAGTTTAGAACCACGTCCCTTGCGATCCTTTATCATGAAAGGTCCACCATAATCAATACCAGTCGTATGAAATGGGGGCGATGATTGAGTACGAGAGGCTGGCAGGTCTCCCATTATGGGTTCAGTTAACTTAGGAGAAAATCTAAAACACCGTAAGCATTGATGAACCACTTGCTTGACGATATTTCTGCCAGAGGTGATCCAATATCGTTCTCTGAGATTAGCTAACAGCATTTGAGGTCCGGCATGGAGAAGCCGAAGATGCTCATGCGATACTAGGAGTTTGGCGAATGGATGTTTGCCAGAAATCACTAGAGGAAACTTCTTGTCAAAGGGTAATTGAGAGTTGTGGAGCCTACCACCAACTCTTAGCAGTCCCTCGGAATCCAGAAAGGGATTCAGGGATATCAAAGCAGAAGATTGTTTCACAGGCTTGCTCTGTGACAACAGTTTAAGTTCGTCAGGAAATGACTCGCGTTGGGAGAACCTGGCAAGCCTTACAATAGATGCTTGCAGTTCATCTGTAGAGAGGGGACCAGAAAGACGATCAGCCTTAGGGGCTCGAGCATTGTTATGAAAACGAAAGCAATAAGCTATAACTCGTTGTAAGCGAGCAAAGCTTGAATACTGATTGAACGGAAATGGTTCAACAGAGGTTACAAGAAGACTCTGAACTTCTTTTTTGAATTCTGGAAGCTCAGCACGAACATGTTTGGAAGTAGGCCAAGAGGCCTCACCTTCGCTTAGCCAGGTGGGACCATGCCACCAAAGGCTTAACAGACCCAGCGGGTCAAATATCTGCGATCTTTCAGACAAGATGCTACGCTTGGTAGCCTTACTACTTGTAGAATTTGAAATATGGGATATTTCAGACAAGCTGCTACGATTGGTAGCCTTACCACTTGTAGAATCTGAAATATTGAACGTGGAAGTAGGCCAAGATGCCTCACCTTCGCTTAGCCAGGTGGGACCGTGCCACCAAAGGCTTGACAGACCCAGCGGGTCAACTATCTGGGAAATTTCAGACAAGCTGCTACGATTGGTAGCCTTACTACTTGTAGAATCTGAAATCTGGGATATTTCAGGCAAGATGCTACGCGTGGTAGCCTTACTACTTGCAGAATCTGAAATCTGGGATATTTCAGGCAAGCTGCTGCGCGTGGTAGCCTTACTACTTGCAGAATCTGAAATATTCTCTACTGATAAGAATCTTTTCTGAGCGATTTGCAATGAATCACCCAGTACCTCTACAGGCTTCTTGAAAGGGATAGAGACAACGAATCGACCATTCGCTTCTCGTTGAGTATTTTGCACGAAATGTGCCTCACAGGCGTTCTCTTCATTTGTGCGAACCTTTTCCTCTGGGTAATGTTCGAGTTGCCAAAACCTAGCAATGGGGTCAGAAGCATCCTCGATCGTGCTAAGATTGCACTGTACAGGGTACGCAGAAGGGGGGCCTGTAGGGCCAGAAACAATCCAACCAAAACGAGTTTTTTGGAGGATGGGAAGATTTGGGCCTATACCAATTTGTCCAATACAAAGGAGCTGCCAGAAAATGGGCGAACCAATCAGAATGTCGATGGTGCCCGGTTGGTCGTAGGACAGATCTGATAACTTGATGTTATCAGGAACCTTGAAGCTGTTTCGCTGGACGCGAAAACTTGGGGTAACACCCGTAATCTCAACGAGAACAAGACAGGATAGGCCAATGCCGTATGAAGTGTGAGGGGCTTGCAGCTTGATATCACACCTAGCCTTGATTTGAGAAGTGGCTTTACTTAAGCCAGAAACAGTAACGTTGACTTCGCGAATTGGAAGCTTCAACCTTTTACACAAATCTGAACGTATAAAGTTCGATTGGGAACCGGAATCCAGCAGGATTCGCACAACATGAGGCGTACCATCATCAACGATGAGTTTAGCGGTAGCCGTAGGTAAGAGTACCTGAAAAGCATTCGAACAGAATGCCGAAATCGATTGGTTTAGTTCAACAGGGGTTTCTGCCGACATCGCAGATCCTGGTTGACTAGAAGAAGCGTTCTGAGGCTTATCCTCATGAAGAAGTGTGTTGTGCCTTGATTTGCACTTTCTACACGTATATTTGGAGCTACAAAGGCTCGCAAGGTGACCCTGAGTTAGGCAATTAAAGCATACGCGGAGCTCTTTTGCCTTTGACTTTCTGTCAAGAACAGACATCTTGACAAACTTATCGCATTTGTACAAGGAATGAGATCCTTTACAAAGTGGACACGAAGGGGTACCTGACACAAATGATTTCGAATGTACCTTGGAAGACTTTTCGGGTACAAGCTTAACATTTTTTACTTCCAGAGTTTCTAGAAGATTTGCTGTATTTTGTAAGAATTCCTTGAACTCATCAAGATTAGGCAGGTCAGAACTTGACCGGTTTCTAAGGACCTCCCATTCACGAAATGTAGTGGGGTCCAGTTTTTTAGAAACTACATAAATTATAACAAAATTAAGAAGCTCGCTTTCGGTAGCTAATGATTTGATTGCTGCAAAATGTTTGAATAACATATCGCTAATCGTACGCAATTTAGTTGCAGATTCCTTACTGCAAGATTCCAGTTCAAAAATGGCCTTGAGGTGGTTATGAACCAGAATTTTTGGATCATTGTATCGATTGCACAATGCCTCCCAAGCTAGAGTATAATTACCCGCAGTAAACTCTAAACTTTTTATAATTTGGCTTGCATCACCCTGTAAACTAGCCTTTAAGTAATGCAGCTTTCGAATATTAGTTAACGCTTGATTCTCATGAATTAAACTAATAAAAATCTCACGAAATTCCAGCCATTCTGACACGTTCCCTGAATATTTGGGAATCGATATGGCAGGAAGGCGTACAGCTTGATTATTGCAATGTGAACTGCAATTTGAATGCGTTGATCTTACGCTACCATTAGGAGATCCAGAACGATCTGGTGCAACATCAGACTGTTTGTTGTATTCATTAATCAAACATTCAGCTTGTGAAATTGCAAGAAAATAAGAATCCTCAAATTCGACTTGTTGCTGCATTTCAGATTCTACATCCTCACTGGTTTCTAAAATTTGTTCGTGAACCTCATAATATTCTGATAACAAAGTGGCTATAGCATCCAATCTTTTCTGCAATTGAACAATCTGAGCGCTAGATAAGAATTGATCTTCATCATAAATTTTTTGCAAAGATTGAACATGATTTGAAAAACGCGTAAGCTTGCCTTTAATAGAGCCACGTGCTCTTACAAGCGAATCCATAATTGTTGAGATTAAAACAATTTAACAGATCGAACTAACTTTTCGTACGCCTCTGGCGTGAATTTTGTACGCTTCTGGTACGCGGACCCAACGGGTCAACTATCTGTGGTATTTCAGGCAAGATGCTACGTGTGGTAGCCTTACTACTTGCAGAATCTGAAATATTCTTTAATGATAAATCCCTTTCGCACGCCTCTGGCGCGAATTTGTTTATAACGCAGACAGCGCTTGCTAGCAACGCGAGAAACTTGTAGCTTACGACGCAGAAAACGACCCTGGTACAACGCGGGAAACTTGTTGCTACGACGCAGAAAACGGCCTTGGTACAACGCGGGATTATTTATGAAACATGCAGGGGGTATCGCTAACAAACGTAATAGCTTGGCATTTCACGCAATTAAAATGTTTATATGACTCATAAACCATTTGTTTACGCAATAATACGCAGCTGAAATTATGCACATGTACAAACACAGACGATAGAAACCAAATTTATGCATAGGAAACGCAAAAATAGGAAATTAGGCTTACGTTTATTGGAGTGTGCCGCCTTGCCGTTTTACCTCGTTGCTGTGGTTTGGACTACGCCGCGCCGGCTGCGGCTGCAATGGACACCTGCACGAACTTGCGTTGATAGCACCGTCTGCTGTCTTCCTTCCTCTCGTTGCGGGCACCGCATGTGCCCTCTTCGTTCCACGCGTTGCTGCGAAATTGGAACGCTGCTCCTTGCGGTCGATTATATGCGATGCAATACACAACTGAATATGCTTTGTACTTGCCTATGACCAATGTTGTCGAATGCTGTCGCTGTTTTGGACCCGCAATGACCTAATGTGGTTTAATCCGGTTCTGTAGGACCAATGTTTGAGCACTAATCAGGATCGAAGGTACAATGTTTGTAGCCTTCTCAGTTTTTCGCTATCTGGAAAACCGCTGATCGCCAGCTCGCCTTGGAATTTGTGGACTGTATGATTGTAGGTTTCACTGAATTATACACACGTTGAAAAGCGAAGGTAGTAATTTATTGCCATAAATTAACACGAACAGTTTAACATTTACAAAGAATTAGCTTTCGGAGTGCGGACCGGTTTGCATGCTGCCACTTTGACAGATGAAACGTAAGTGTTTTTGGAATCGGATGCCGGCGAGGCAGTCTACTGCGCACAGTACGAATTCAGAATGTAAGAGAGGCGGCAAAAGTTTATAAAGTCCTTAACAGTATGAGTACCTACACTATAAAACAAAAACTTTTATATATATATATTTTGTGACGTAATGTAACAAATACAATTTTTATGGGTGGTCCAGTTCATTTGTTGAGCAGTATATTTGTTTAAATGGTGTAGGTCCATTTTCGGCTTGGAAATTAACTATCCAGCTAAATTGTTCCAGCAAATTTATTTTTACGTTATATATACAGTTAAGAGAAGCCACGTAGCGCGTTGGGAAAGCGCTAGGCTTGCATTAAGCAAGTCCTCGGTTTGAATCCTGCGGGGGTCGAAATTTTTCGGCAGCCTTGGCGATTGGAATCGGGTTCGGTGAGACCATTCACAGTTGGGCACCAAATTAACTGTGCTCTACTCAGCATTACAAACCTAAGAGATAGAGTAACAAGGTCAACACATCACCATGACACACACCTCACACAATGGTTGCTGCGCAAGCACAAAAGGCACGCTCCAACTCTGTAACCCAAATCCGGGGCAAGTTGAGCATTGTACTGTCAGATGCTACCGTACGAAGCACCAGCCTCTACACCGCACAGCAACTGAGATTACAGATAATACATACATATACAGTGTGGTCCATTAAGTGTGCAACAAATGAGACATTTTTTTATTAGTTGTACAAACGAAATTTAAATAAGGCCACAAGTTAGTGCATGTTCGATAACCATATCAGATGCCCTTAGAATGATTTCAAGTCAAACAATATACAGGGCAGGACAAAAAATATTAAATTCGTTCAAGAATAAAGTTACCTTACTTCAAAAAAAATTGCAAAATGTTATTGAGAAAAGTTGTTTAGAATCAAAAGTTATGCTCAAATACAAAGTCATGGCCTCCTATTCGAATTTTTATTTTTTTTTTGTAAAATTTTGTATTATCCCCGTATGATACATATTTTTATTATTCTGATTTTATTAAAAGTTTTTTCATATGTAAATTATCATTAGTAAAGCATTTGCCTTGTCAAAAAGAATATTTGCGAAATTCTAAAGTTCTGTTAAATATCGTTGCAACAAACATGAAGTGGACGCTTACCTAAAAAAATATAAATCCAAGTAAATTTTATAAATACCCTTCAAGTTGCTAAAAGTTATTTAAAAGTGATGTGGTTGTGGCTACTTTAAATACATATAAAATCAGAATAATAAAAATATGTATCATACGGGGGTAATACAAAATTTTCCAAAAAAGAATAAAAATTCGAATAGGAGGCCGTGACTTTGTATTTGAGCGTAACTTTTGATTCTAAACAACTTTTCTCAATTAAATTTTGCTATATTTTTTGAAATAAGGTAACTTTATTCTTGAACGAATTTCATATTTTTTGTCCTGCCCTGTATATTGTTTGACTTGAAGCCATTCTAAGGGCGTCTAATATGGTTATCGAACATGCACTAACTTTTGGCGGTATTTAAATTTCGATTGTACAACTAATAAAAAAATTTCCCATTTGTTGCACACTTAATGGACCACACTGTATACATATACAGTTAAAACTATTAAAATTTCCTGTTACAATGAAAATTATTTCAACCAACTAGATTTCATATTTGACAATTCATAGAACAAATTATTTTCCGCATTGTTAAACATTTATTACAAATATCATAATTTGAAAATACACTGCAAGCTTCATCGATGATTTATTTAAAAAGTAAAAAAGCGAGTGTTAATTTCTCCCCAATTTAATCCATTTATACAATGGTAAGAATAAAAATATACATTATGTATAGGTAATATCTAACCTCATTCTCCTATTTTTAGTTCATAGAATAATTAATTATTTAAAAACTTAATGTAAACTATTGAAGAAGTTAGCTTTTAAATGCTAACGAAACGCGAGAAAATATAAATTTAATTGAAAAATTTAGCTGTATAGTTAATTTCTAAACAAAAATGTTAAAATAGGTTAACACTATGTATGTGTTTACGTTACTCTTTAACCAATAAAAATAATTATTTTAAGTTGTTTTTACTTTACAATATACAAGCAGACCTCACCGTTCGCGGGGGTTACATTCCAGAAGAATGCCTCAAAGCGCAAAACCGCGATGCGCAAGTAAACACATAAATGATAAAAGCGGGGTTAGGTTCCATAAACTAGATTTATTTATACTATGCATCTTCAAAAAATTCAAAAATACATAAACGTGCGTATACAAACTAAAATTCCATACGTAACATAAGTCTGCCACTTGAATCTAGAGCTCGAATGTCCATTTGTTTATTTAAGTAATAATTTTACAATTTATTTCAGGTCCAATTTGGTAATAAGAGATTGAAAGGAATAGGCTCGATAAGTGTGTTTACAAGCTCATGATAAATAATGTTATTTAGGTGTTTATGACATAAACTGCATACGTCTGCTTTATTTACTTACAGCCAGTCTTATAAAGGCTACTAATCTGACGTTAACTTTAATTCGCTGTTAAAATAAACAAAATCGCATCAAAATTTGTTTACTAATGAATGAAATGAAATGAATAACATTTTGATGTGCTTTGGTTTGTTTTAACAGCGAATTAAAGTTAACGTCAGATTAGTGGCAATTATAAGACTGACTGTTAGTGTGTGAAAGTTGAAACAGTTAACGTCGGCAATTCCATCCGCAAACGCGCAAACGGCAAAGCAATCTGTGAACGGCAAAGAAAAGGGAGCACATAAGTGCCCCGCGTAAAATCAAATCAGCAAAATGCAAATCCGCGAACGGCAAGGTCTGCCTGTCGATACCTCCTTAAAGTTACAGAAAGCCTTTTGACAATTTGTATCTCTTTTTCATATATTAGGCCGGCTTCTCACGAGGCGTTTTTGCAGCGCTGCAGTGGCGCTGTGGAGTGG
>CALNHX010008215.1:0-27325 GCA_940337035.1 Agriotes lineatus
ATGAGATTTGCCGAAGCTGTGTTGGTATTAATTTATAACGGCCTAAATTTTTGCTTCGAAACGCTGTTGATTATGCCTAATAAAGGATAAACAGAAAGCGAAATAAGATTTTCCAATATCGTAACAGATTTATATTTAATTTTTAATAACGGAGCAGTCGATGCCCATCCGTCGTCATATGACAAGTAGTGGATTTCGATGTTTAAAATTTTAAGTGTGCGTCCTTAGAACCGTGGAAGGCTGAACGTAGATAAATTATGGATTCTAAAATATACCGGTATGATGTGCAATCGAAAAGGGAAGGGTGGCTACTGGAGAATTTTAAGAACTAAAAATAGATTCAATAGATACTTTGTATTCGCATATTTATAATTTCCTTATGATTAGTATTGATATAGCTATTCTCAATGGTTTAAACTCCTTAGAAATCAAATAAAAATCATTTATACAATTATTATAATTAAGGATTAACTGAGTTCCTCTGCTATCTGCAAGTTACGATGCCGATGCAGATGACGGTAAACCGCCAACCGGCAAACCGCCAACCGGCGAAATCGAAACGAATCGAGAGCCAAAATGTATTCGAATGATTATTCAAATAATCATTCGGTTATTAATATCATTCGAATGCAAATAATTCGGTTATGAAAAGTGTCCGGTTATGCCCATCACTAACCTTCTCGTTAGTTACTCTATCAATGTAGCTTATGAGTATCTTTAATGCTCTTCTAAAGCACCACTGTTGGAAGACCTTCTTTTGCTTGCCGCTCCAATCATCCATATTTCGGAGCCATGTAATAACACACTCCAAACAATGAATCTTATTGTAATTGGTATCGATATTGCATCGGTAACTAGCAGGCTCCTTTTTTGGTATAAAGCCCTCTTCGCTAGCGTAATTCTTATCTTGATCTCTCGCTCACATTTTCCATCTCTTGTTATTATACTGCCCAAGTAACGGAACTTTCGAACTTGTTGTCCCGTTTAATTATATGTTTGTATTGCCTACATCATGTTTTCCACATACCATTATTTTGTCTTTCTGATTATTCAGTTCCAACTTGTAGTTGGTATTTAAAATATTCTCGATCTGTTCCAATTGTATTCCATGTTTGCTACTGGGAACATAACATTAAGTCCAATTCTTTTGACCATGTATCAGTTGTGTTTCACTTTATCTCAAATGCCTTTCCCTCTTGTCAGCACTTGTCAATATTCAAAAATGGGAATTACATCTGGCAAACAGTGAAGCACAATTGATGCATGGTGAAAAGCAATCCATAAACCCTGTACTTGAAAAGTATTGCATTTTAAAGAATGTATCTTCGTCTTCCTATTTTAGACTAGGACTGGGTCCAGTATGTCCATGCCTCGCATTTTGCAGATGAAGAAAATCAGCTTTGCTTCCATCTTTTGGGCTGTCGTTAAGGAAGTATCGATGATGGTATTTTGTTTTTACAAATTTTTGCCAATCTATCATCCTCCATTTTTTCTACCTGTTCGCACCATTCTTTCTTTGTTTTTCACTCATTTTACAACATCTATTTCAGATCTACGCCTTATTTCTTTGCTTCGTATTCGGTTGTTCTTAGTTTTTGTTGTTTCTGCTTGAGTTTCATTCGCGTATGTCATTATTAGTCGACTCATTGCTTTATATATCCGAATCTTGCTACTGAGTAGGATACATTTGGTGTGCCGCATTGTGCGGCTTAGTGATCCAGTTAGTTGATTCGCCTTAAAAATCTGTTTCTTTTTGTGATTCAAAGGAGAGATTTCGGCCACTTGTGTGTGATAATTAAATTGTGTCCCTGGCTTTATTACCCTGTCTTCCACAACCATTTACTCCTTATCGGTTCTTTTGTATCCACCATTGATTTTGCTCTTGCTGATATTCGCGTGTAATATTGTTTGAGCATCTTATTAAAAGTGTATAATAATCAAGTCATATTTTCCACTAGCCATTAGAATTATATCGTCTGTGTAGCACATGAAATTTATATTTTACTCTCCCCTTCTACACTCTCGCATTGGTGTTATGGTTTCAGTTATTTTGTTCATTACTAAGTTAAACAAAAATGGGTTTAGCGAGTCCCCTTGCCTAATGCAATTCTTGTGTGTGATTGGCAATGTATTTCCTTTTTTAGTTATTATTTCTGAAGTGCCGTTAGTTACAGGTCATTTACGATACGATATCTACGATTGCGTTGGTTACTTGTTTTTCTTGCATAATATTTAAAATGTCTAGCTTTCTGGCTCTATCGAAAGCCTTTGTTAAATTTAAAAAGTACAACTGCACGGTGCTATTATATTCGATCAATTGTCGTATTATGAATATCGCGTTTATTGTACTCACGTTTCTCCTACATCATTGTTGCTAGAGATAGAGAGATAGAAAACAGTGCGGCGACTGCGCTTTTGACAGAATAATCCTCCCGCTGCGCGGTCGGACTATTTAACCTGTCAACTGACACTCTTTTATTATTGTGCAACAAGTTATCGACATATAACCCGATAATATCGAAGTACTTATAGTATTACTACTGAAAATATGTTTTTCATAACACCGACTTGTTATTTGTCAATAACAGAACTGTCAGCCTGGCTGAAAAGTTCCCCATAACAGCCATGGCTGTTATACATTTAACAGCCATTTAAGAGTAACATTTTAACATTGGCAATACTGAAATGTATAGTTGGTGACATTGTAAGTCTAAGTCAAATTTGAGGTTAGCAGGTTAGGTTTTGCGTCAGTCTGTGTCAACACTGACGCAAAACCTAACCTACTAACATTGAATTTGACATAGACTTACATGGTCACCAACTATACATTTCAGTATTGCCAAACGTATTTTTTTCCATAGGTGACTCTGATACGACGAGTTTTCTAACACCCGTTATTAATACTATTTAACTTTTTCATTTAGATTGCTCTAAAATTTCAATTTTTGTAGCTGACGGCCTCGGCCACAAATTTATTCTCGTTTGTTAGATGCTTACTAACGGCCTTATGTTGTTAATAACTAGTATCATGTGTCCTATTGTTATAAGATGAAAGGGTTTAAAAACGAGATCCGGAGGTAGCTATTCGATACCGCTTAAAACATGTAAAACAAAATTCAATAAGTATGTCAACATAACATGAATTATGTGTCAACACACTCTCTAGTATCAATGCACTGAGCTACTGGCAGCTTTTGGGGGGATTCGAAATAAGACCCAATCTTATATGGCAATTGCTGGCGAAAACACGGATGCTGCAGATCCAGCTATCACAGTTTTAATGTGAATCAAAGGCTAAACAACGTTGTAGCCCAACCAGCAGTTAAACTCGCGGAGTTACCATCTTATTTATAAACACTGTGCTCCCGAAATATAATACCATCTGAGCGTCCAGGCAACCGGCGCACTTATAAAACAAATGTGGAATTGCTTCGACACGAAGTGTACGAAGTATTGAAATTCCCTCATATCGAGGACCACTCTGAGTCAAATATCTCTAAAAATCATGCCAACCAACTAATGAACCCACTATACCAAATCTCCGTCTCGGCTGTGCGGATCTTTTGGTGAAGACCCCAGCCCACTAGACCGCTCCCTCGTATTTGGGGGTGCCTAAACGTGCTGTGTGGGGTATGTATGTTTGTATGTGAACACGATTCCGGTCGCCAGGAACCTTCCTGAAGTCCTGGATCGTTTTCAATCGATAGGTCCTCCAAAAATTTGTTTGGGTTTTTTTTTTAATAAGTAACTTGTTTATAATATATCATTGTATTCGCGAAACGGAGTGATGCTGAGTGTCGAAGTATTCTTGGAAAGCACGAAAAAACGCTTTATCTTGGGTGGGGGGTACCTTATATACTTTCATATTGAAAATGAATACCAGCGGGAAAGGACATTCTTACATTCTTGAGATCCGTATTTAGTTATAATATCGATTCCAGCCTGCTTATTTATTTTGGGTGATTTCAGTGGTTTTGTGCAGTTTTCTACATAAAATAACGGAGAATAGCATAGCTATGTATTTTCAACATTAATTTTAAAGCCTACCGTTAGATAAAAAGGTTAAAATAAATTTAAAACAAATGTATTTGTGGATGTGGTACATGCTCAGTTTTTTCATTATTAAATAAAGTAGCTTGTTTTGTTTTTTAACACTTATGTACATTTTGTATTGAGTTAAGAATATTTTTTGTTCTGTGTATAGGATGTTTTCTTTTGGATTATTAAAATTAAAAATTATTGCTATATTTGAATTAAAACATCGACGGAATGTAGGTCATTATCAATTTTTGCTTAGCAATTGTTAAAAATTAAGAGCCCTTCCGCCCCCAAATGTTCACGAGCCACCACTGATAGAGGTAAATAGTTTAAGCATCGAGTTCATCAAAGTTATTCCTTGGTAGTTGTTAGTATATTTGCGGTCTTCTTTTTGAATATTGGTATGGTGTCTTTTCCATTCAGGAGATATTTTCCTTTCTTCATTTAAATGTTTTATTTCAAATACAAGTTTAGTAGCTGGGGCGACATTTTTTATGTTTGAGGTAGAAATAAGTATGTACATGATTTACGTTGCTACATCCCAAAATACTTGTTTAATTACCCCGCAATCAAAATATTCTATTTATGTGCAAAATATCTATTATTGTAAAAAATACAAAGAAAAGCAATAAAATAAAATATTGCACATTGCGAAAAGAAAATTATACATTATAAACCATGTTTTATAACACACAGACCAATGCACAGAATACAACGTTGCCGCATTTTTTGCTAAAAATTATGTTTTATTTTACCGACTGACTGTAGGAGAATGGATCTAAATATTGGAACAATATTTGTAAGAAAGAACTCTATGCGTGCTCAGGAAAAGAACAGTTATGATATAATGCGCTATTTTTTTACCACCCTGTATTTTTTTTTTATTATTGCTTTACCTTAGTATTTAATAAGCTCGTTTGCAATGCCGTCTGGCCCTGGACATTTCCTGTTTTACTTTCCTCGTCTAAAAGACGAAGGAAATATTATAATCATCAAAAAACACC
This sequence comes from Agriotes lineatus, assembly GCA_940337035.1. Taxonomy (NCBI): domain Eukaryota; kingdom Metazoa; phylum Arthropoda; class Insecta; order Coleoptera; family Elateridae; genus Agriotes; species Agriotes lineatus. The sequence continues at coordinate 5,043 of CALNHX010008215.1, forward strand.
TTAAAAATAAAATTTTGTTTATTTCTGCTTTAAATAAAAAATAGATAAAAATAATAATTTGCACATTACTCAGGCTTTATCTTTGACAAAAATGGGAACAAATAAATGCAGGGCAAATGTTGTAAAAAATACAGAAGTGGGCAACAAGAAGCGTGTTCTATATAATCTAACCGCGAGCTCAAATGCGAAGTGCTCCCAAATGGCCGCGTGGATCAGACGAGTGGCGTTGAAATCGCAGGTGATGAAGTTCGAATCTCACCACTGGCAATGTTTTCTTTTAGTTGAAAATTGATATAGTTTTCATTACCAATGGTTTTAATTTATTGTTTCACTAGTATTAGGAACGTTAAGATATTTTTACATCTAGTTTGCTGTGACTTTTAAAATTATTTAGAGTCACAACGTCCACTTCCGAGGGAAGTTCTGAATAAAACCCTTTACACATTTTTCAATTTTGTAATTGCTTCTTTGATTTCATCAGCATTTATAACTACTAGTGTATCTTATGTTGTGTTCTAGCTCATTTGTCACGTGCTCTGTTGCCTCATATAACTGCTGGAAATAACCTTTTCATTAATTTTTTTTTCTTTGATTTTGTAGCAGTCGCCATACTTGTTTTATGCACCATGCAGGTCATGATCTAAACTTGTTGAACCTATCACTTAATGATTTTTTTAAATTTTTTTAACTTTGTTATTTACTTTATTTCTTGTATTAATATAACGTTCCCGTTCTTGGGGTGTTTTATTGGATTTATATTTTAAGAACGCTTTTTTTGCCACTGTTTCTTTTTCGTTTACTTCGCTAAAATACCACGGAGTGTTTGTTCTTAGATTATTTTTGTTTACCTTTCTGGTTCCTATGGCGTCAGTTATATTTGTCTTTCTGTATGTGTTCTCCATTATGGTCTGTGATTATGTTTTCGTTTTCCAGTTTTTCTCTTAGTCGGTTTTTATATAACAGTGTTAAATTGTTCTACGTATACGAGCTTTGGTCGTAAGGTTTTGCATTTATTTTTTAATTTACATAAAACTAGCCCGTGGTCGGAACCAATATTAACCGATGATAACACTCGCACGTCTAAAATTTGCTTTGGATGGATGGAGGACGTAGTCAATTATGAATTGATGGCCCCTTCTATCCCACCAGGTTATCTTATGTTGTGGGTGATTTTCGTAAAACGTGTTGTTTATTCTAAGTTCATTCAGTGTGCAGAACTGTATGGAATCTTCTTCACTATCGTTTATTGCTTCCTTAAACTCTGCTTTATGCCTGGAATTATAGCGTTTCCTACTCGCCCATTGAAATCTCATTGTGAATTTGGTTAACTACACCTTGAAAATGGTCATAAAATCTCTCTCTTACTGTTACGATTGAGGAACATATACAGATATTATATTTACTATGGAGTTATCGATTTTTATTGACACTAGTAATATTCTCTCATTGACGTAATTGATGTTAATTATATCAATTTTTTTATGTACTAGTATCCCTACTCCAGCTTCTTCTTTTGTTTATTTGTCACTACCGCTGTATGGTAATATATTGTTCTGGTAGCATATCAAGACTGCTACTTTGTTTGTAAAAGTTAATCCCTAGGTATGAGATTATTTATAGATTAATAAAAATGCCTAATTATTAAAACGTACAAAGATGAATTTAAGTAGGAAAATAACAGCATAATTATTCAAAATTTATTTAATAAATTACAGACTAAAATTGAAATCCAGTAATACAATTCAGATTTAAAAAAAAAGATTCTAACATATGGATTAAATAATCTTGGATTTAGTAAAGATAGTTGTTTGGTAATATCAGAGTTTATTGTTGAATTAGACAAAAGGACATTACAGTTACTGGTGTTGGACCTCATCGAGCTTGTTGTTGGAAGTTATAAGTATCTTGTGAGACTTGGATGAAGAGCGTTGCAGTCACTGGTAGTTAATTACATCTACACTTGAGATGGACTTGGAGGCAGTTGATACGCGGTAGAAAAAAATCGATTTCTGCAGACCGGAAGCTAGCGGTGTTGGTGTTCACATCGAAGCTACATAAGGAGCAATTAGGAATGACGGGTGTTGCAATTCGTTAAGGGTGTATTTCCATGGGTGTTCCGGAGCATCTGTGAGCGGACGGCGTACGCTTGGCTCGAAGAGGAGGCTGATTAAAGTGCTTGGTGAAGTAATACAGGTATATGTTAAAAGATCTAAAAGTAATAAGCTTTAATACTGAGTGAATAAGGTATTTGAAAAAACTACTTACATTTTTAAAATGATAATAATCGTAACAAATATGATTTCGACGGAGTTTTCACTTTCGTGATTTTTGAGGTTGACAGTTGTAGAACTGTCATATTTTTTTAAGTAATTTTTATTGTACTAATCAACTATCAAGTAATAATTTTGATAATGCATGAACCTAACCTGATTTGAGAGTGGTTGTTCTACTGGAGCTAGAAAAAATTAATAAACTTGAGAGTCAATAATTTATATAAAAGGGCATATATTTTACATAAATTTATCTAAACAGAAATGTATTTCAATCTAAAAAGAATACCATACTATCTTATATATTCTTTGTTCTACCCGAGCTACTTAAATTAAATAGACTAAATAGCTTCAGTAAACTCTTTCGATTTTCTGTTAGTTCCACTAGACACACAGATTTCTATGTTATGTTGTAATTCTAATATTATTTCCTGTTCTTTCCCGTTTCCCTATTATTATTTTTTTACATTACATAGGAAACTACCATTACTTGACAACCCTCCTGCTTTATTCTAGCTTGGAACCGGCAGCGACATCGACGAACTACTCAATTCACCCATTTTCATCTGCCGCAGACGTAGTTTTTGCATTGAAAAGCATATAACTTCTAAGCTAACGACGTTTAAAAAAAATTAAAAATGCGCTCCTTTAAAAAAGCGATAGTATAGATGCTTGTTTGATTTTCTCATTTTGGAATAAAATATAGAACTGTCTGTAGAACTGTAAATCTGTTTCAATTCCTCTTTTAATTGTGTTATTCTAAAAATAACCGAATAACCTCCGAATTTCGTTTTGTGTTGAATTATTTAAATTTTAAGTCGTAGTTTAATAATTTAGTGTTATATTACATTACAAACTATTACTACAATATCGAAAAGCTCGTCTAAGAGGTCGGACGGAGTCATGACTCTGTGACAGCCGCAAAAGTTAAATTGACATAAATTGAAACGATGTAAACCGAGTCATAGCTACACATAACTTGAAAAATATCGCTAGCATGTAATTCTTGTTATTTATTGCTATTATATAATATAACCAAAATTGTGAAACACTGAATAGCTCAAGTGTAGCAAAGGACATCAGCTGGTCCATTTCTTTAGTTTAAAAGGAGGATTTAACGAAGCGATGCGGTAGAAACATCGATGGCTCATAAGCACATTCACCTAAAAACTAGGTTATATATCAAATTAAATAGATTAAAACAAAAAACTGTGACAACCAATAATGTGATAACAACTTGAAACTAATTTGTTTATGTATTAGTCTGAGATACTTAATCGCCCCAGGTTAATTTCTATCAGTAACGGACGTGATAGGCACAATTTTTAATTGATTACTACACTAATAGCTGGATAGTATGATGAATCATCCCTTCTAATATAAATTACTAGTAAAATAATTTCTTAGAAAAGCTCTTTGAGCGTAGTTGTCATATTTCGGCGCCTTTAATCAGCACACTACGAGTATGTATATACCTTAGAATATTTTTACATTGCCTGCTAAAAATAGGTTTATATCGGCGCTTTTGAACTAAAACGAAGGATTTAGGCGTTGGACAATAAGGCGGTCTAATTGCTGTTGAAAGATCAGATAAAATTGGCCAAAATCGACGGACAGGTGAAAATTGCGACCCATTGTTTCAGATACCTGCGAGATCCCAGGGCAGATTTAATAAAAAGATCCGTTAGCTATTTAACACGTGCCAGTTTTAATCAATTTCGAAAATCTCCAGAGATATAATTCACCAAAATGCATTCGCTGCGTTTCGCACCGCAAATTTATTGTGAAACATGTAACTGCAATTCCCGATAAGATCAGGGTTACGTTCAGGTCACAAGGAACGCAGGTTTTATTATATATTAACTGTAGTTTAATTACACATTTTTTATGTGCGTGCATTTTGATTGCTTTCCGCGTTTTTACGATTATCTCCAGCATCGAAATCTGCTGCACGCTGAGATTATCGAGATTGTTTCGGCGGGTAATAAGATTAAGACGCCGCCCTGTAATCCATTTTCGTTATTACACCTACTTTCGGGCCTTCATTTTTTAGGCTCGCTCCTCGTTTGAGTATAATTAATTTTAAAACCACTCGTTTCCCGAATATTAATGGCGAACTTTTACTTGGAAATGAAACTGCAGTGTAATTACACTTTTATAGTTATTACCGATTTATGTTTTATTTTCGGTATTTAATTAAGCTCTCGTTAATTTTATGACTCCTTTAAAGGAAAACGATCAACTATTTTGAAATAAAAAAACAAATATGGAATACTAATTACATTTGGAGACACAATAAAGCAGCCGGAGAAGTATTCTGAACGAAATGCTTCAGAAAAACAAAATAATTCAAAAAGCACCAAACCAGAAACGGAAAGACTATTTATATTATCCTCAGCACACAACTTTAGCAGAAAAGCAGAAAATGCGGCGGCTAAAGGTATTGTAAAAAAGCACATAATAATACATGGGAACACTTAAAAAAAGACGTAGGTAAAAAATATATAAACAAAGAATTGCATACAAAATCACAAAACATCGCACTAAAACTGACAAAGATTCAGCCGTAATAAAAATAACACTCTTAAAAACTATAGTGCAATTACAATGAGCCAGAAACAGAATCAATAATACAAAACGAAGATCTATATGAAAAAGTAGATAACGGCACAATAGAAAAACTAGACGTAGTGGTGAACATTTTCAACAAAACCCCAAGCAACTATAAAATAAATGCTGAATTATTAAAATATAGAGATCTGATTTAGAAATTACGTTTACTACATCTGCTGAATAAATATTGAAAGAAAATAAAGAACGGGAAGTTGCTAATATTAAAATAATATTTAAGAATAAGGGAAGAGATGTACAATTCGTCCCAGAAATCTTAGCGTCATGTGCATATGAAGCAATAGCGAAAATTATCTAAAATGTGTTTATATCTGTTTTCCCATGTTAGTAGAAGAGAGCATTCTAGATCGTTTCCGTATTTGCTCCTTGGACACGCGATTAGGCTGTGAAAAGAAAACCAATTAACACAGATCTCGAGGAGAATTGGACTAAGTTGGTCGGCGTTTGGAAAACTAAGCTAGATCTCCAAAAAGCCAATAAGCTCTTATGGCTTAAGATAAAAACTTACGATATGTGTATACTGTTATGGTTAAGACTCCACGTTATTTGCCTATAAGTTTATGTTTATAATTAAATTTTAATTAATTTAATTGCCCTATTTATTTATTTTGGATATTTAAAATTATATCTGCTAGCTCCTGTAGATACACTTAACTGAAAATCAGAGTGGATTCTTTTTATCTAGATTGCTTATTATGAAATTTGATGTTCATATTTTAATTCTGACAATTCTAAACTTCTGTCAAATGATACGTCAAACTAGTTTTTGAAAATTCAATCACAAATACTTCATCGTTACATTGGTCATACGACAATCTCAAATAGTAAGCACTCCCTTAATTAAATTAATTCACTTTAATATTTATTTTATTTCAGTTCTTATATAATACCTTTATTTGAACTTAGCACTCTCTTCTGCTGAAACCAATTCATCCAACTCTGCAACTGATCACACCACAACTGCTCCACTCAAAACCGCGGTGAAGGCCTCAACTGACAACTAAACTGTCAAAATGTCCAGAATCTGGATTCGAATTAACCCAGGAAACTAGTTTGCCCCAGGAATCAGCCTTCACAACCCCATCACAGCACAGATCCAAACAGACCCCAGTTGTAGTTGTTTTTTTCTAATATTCAATCCAAATTACTCATTTGAAGTACGTTACAGTTCAGCACCAAGAATCCCGACCACAGACAAGCTACTAAACCTCACTTGACAAGCCCTATAAACATGCTCATTCTGCCAATGACTTCCTTGCGATTCTCTTCCCTTGTAAATCGTTCATTGTAATCCAATTCAATCGATGCACAATGCCAAATGTAATCCCACAATAAACTTAATTCAGTATTTCTTTCTTTTTATTTGCTGTTGTAGATTAGAACTGCATTAGTTTGGTATTCTCACCATATTCTTTATCTTCCTCCATTTAGTATGCTCACCTTTTCACTTTTAACATTTCATTTTATTTCTTTTACGCCACGCTAATTTTATCTTAAACTACAACCCTTTTATATACCAAACACGTTTTATAGACTTTTTAAAAGGGTTTATCTATTAATTTCTAATTACACAATTCGGCTAAATCTTTTCGTTTCAAAATTTTATATATCAATAAAAACATTTCCTTAGCGATGTAGCTTCATTATTTGATTACTACCTACTATGTTTAATAGTCTATTTCGAAAAAATATTTCCCATCTATTTCCAAATTCATTTGAGATAATAAATTAAGTTAGAATCCTTCTGTTTCTCAATCAGCTTCATTTTATTAAATTATAAATTATATTTTCTTTCTTTACTAAATGCATCTTAATAATTTTAATATCCAACTAACATCTAAATTGATCTTTATAATTTCCAATTACTGTAATCCTTTAATCCCATTAATTTGATTTTTAGGCTCTTGTACCAATACCATAACAATACTTTCAGTTGCAATCTACGGTCTAGAAACTGCTAGACTCACTGAAAAAACTGCAAACAAGTTAAAAACAATACAGCTTGCAATGGAACGACGGATTCTTGGTATAACTCTAAACAAAAGCATAAGCAAAGAAACTATCCTACAAAGAACGAAAGTGGCAGACATTATAAAGCGTGTTGTACAACTTAAGTGGCAGTGAGTTGGTCATGTAGCCAGAGCGAACAACAATCGATAAAAATGATTTTTACAGCTGTCGCTATCTTCCTTCTTTGAACCTCTGTCTTCATTTATCTCGGTCTTGCCATTCACCTTCTCGGAGGCCTCTATTTTCCATGGCCTGGTCGACTTCGTCTCTAAATGATTTTGGAAGTCTTCCTCTTTTCTTTTTCCAACTGGACTCCTATCGATAACTCTCATTATCCATCTAATCGGATTATCCGTACCACATCGGTCTCTTTTGTATACTTGAGTCCCTCTTTTGCCACTCCCATACTCCTAATTTCTTCATTAGTTATTCTGGCAATTCTTGTTAGTTTACAAGGCCTTCTCCAAAACTCCATCTCAGTTACGTTGATCTGACTTCTTGTGTTTGTGTTTATTGTCCAGTTTTCTGTCCCATATGTCGTTATGCTGCATACTATGGTGTTATATTGTTGTTTTCTTTATTTTTCCTCCATCTTCGATGTCCACATTTTCAGTTTCTTTGTCAGTTGTCTTCAAATGCTCTGTTTTAGTAAAATATGTTTCTTTTCTTGCAAGTTTTCTTTTCTTGTGCGGTTTCTTTTCTTGGTTTTATTTCGTTTGTAATCTTAATATTATGTTATCTTGTAATTATATTTTTATTTGTGTGTGTATGTACGGCTGATAAAGCATTTGGGTTTGCAGTCGGCAGATACTGGGTTCGAGCTCCACACCCGGAGATTGGTAACATCTAGTGCTCTCCGGCCATCATACTGATACTTTTGGTGGCAGTAAACCCTGTAAGGGGCATTCTTTCTACTAATTCAACGGGATAGGCTAGCCACCTTTTCAGGCTGCGGCCGAAAAAGGCTGATAAAACCGAATTTCGTACGGTACGAATAACAAGATATCAGCCTATATTAAAACGAAGACGAAAAAAATAAAATTCCGTATCTCGTGCATTTTTCCTCCATTTTTCTTACCACGAAACTAACATCTTTCTCATCTTATGCGATAACAACCTAGTTCATTCCTGATAGGCATTCCCATTCATGTTTGTCACTACAGCAAGTGTATGAATGGAGCAACAAGTTCAAAAACGGGGTGATTTCCGTAGCAGATTCTTCCCGACCTGGTCAAGCAAATCGTGTTGTGACGCCTGAATCGATTGCGGCAGTTGAAGCTTTGGTGAAATAAAATCGTCCTTGATGAAATCGCTGAAGTTTTGAATATGAGCCATGGTTCTGTACATCACATTATGCATGACATCCTCCAGTTCCATAAAGTGTCAGCCAGGTAGGTACTAAAGCAATTGACTCCAGAATTGAAACTGCGACGTGTTGATGCTTGTGAAGAACTTTTGCGACCGTATTAAGCAGAAGGAGACGCCTTTCTGGCAAGGACTGTGACTGGGGATGAGTCCTGGGTGCACTATCATCAACCCGAAACCAAAAGAGCAAGCAAAGAATGGCGTCACACCTCTTCGTCAAAACCCAAGACATTTCGCACACAGCGCTCAGCAGGAAAGGTTATGCTGACCCTTTTTTGGGATGCAAGAGAGGCAATTTTGGAGGACTACATGCCTAATGGGGTTACTGTTACTAGTGTCACATACTCAGAACTCCTAAAGAACCGTCTCAAGCCTGCCATTAGAACCAAAAGGCGCGGATTTCTGAGCACTGGCATTCTTTTGCAGCACGACAACGCGAGGTCACATACAGCACGTTCAACGGTGGCAACCATCCAAGATTTGAAGTTTGAGTGTCTACCACATCCTCCTTATTCCCCTGACCTCGCCCCAAGCGATTACCATGTCTTTGGTCCACTTAAAGAAGCATTAGGTGGGAAGAAATTTCAGAGCAATGATGAAGTGATTCAAGAGGTGCATGAGTGGCTGCGCACGCGACCAAAAGAATTTTCTTCTTCGGGTATTTAAGCGCTTCCAAAACGGTGGAGGAAGTGCATAGAACGTAATGGGGACTACGTCGAAAAATAACATATTTGTTTTTGACATTGCTTCAATAAATTTTCTTTATCAACTTTTCTAAGGTTTTCATTTGACTCTACCTCGTATGACCTACATGCTGTAAATCCTGCTTGATCATCTCTAATTTTATTTTCTATGCTTTCCTCTACTTTCCTCTACTTTTCTCTTTATTACTTTTTCATATAGCCTTCCAACAGATGTAATAAACACTGATTTCTCTGTTATTTTTATACTTTTTTCGGTCTCCTTCCGTAAATATAGATGTAATATAAGCTTCTGTCCATTCTCTTGGTATTTCAAATATACGGTATATTATGCAATAGAGTTTTTCAGATCAGAAAATTAATTTAACTTGGTGTCATCAACGGCATGTTAAAAAAAATGAAAAACATACGCAGCCCAAACAAATATTAAACTATAAACAAAAAAATCAGAAAAGAATATTGACAAATTGCATAATAATAGTTTCTAATAAATGTTTAACCTTCCTACACGGTATGAAGCTAAATCTGTTGCCAATAATAAATATTTTAAAAAGTAAAAGCGAATACATATTCTAGATTTTAAAGTAACATTCGTGTTTTAATGCCGAAATTGCTACTGTATTTTCAAGTCGTTCGATTTAGTTGCACAATTGTAACGTTTTGAACGACAATTATGGTTGTTCTAATTAATTCTGCTCTGTCCCAATGCCAGTTGGTAGCTCAGAACCAGAGTTCACGTGGATGCAGGTCAGTTAGTTCCACCAAGTCGTATGCATGTGTTTATTAACTCTATTATACAAATCAACATAAGATATAATGTAAAAATAACGTATATACACGTGAGCAAGTAAAATGAGAATTTGTTGGGCAAATTGCGCTTTCCTGAGAGCCAACACGACTGATTGGGCTGCAGTTTTAAGTACGGCCTTAGAACTCGGACAAACTGCTTCAAAGTTAGCTCAGGCTGCTTCTCGAACGCTGAAATGTGAGCTGTAAACAAAGCAGTTAATTGCGGTCAAACATTTGCTTTAAAGTTCTCGGAAAGGTTATATTTTGGACTGTAGGAAACTAAAGTACAAAGCAAACGCCTCCGCTGTGGACTGGGCTGAACGATAGGCGCATTTTAGGCGTCGCATAGAGCGACGTGATCTGATAATTAGCGGCGGCGTCAGCGGCGAACCTAGTTCTAGCATCTGGAGTGCCACGTAATTGTTTCAAGCTGTGGTTTTAGCGGCGGGCCACTCAGAGTTTGTTCTCATCGACAACCTGACACGGTTATCGGCGTAGATCGATAGACATTTAAAAGCGGACTCAGAGAACAAGCATCGTTTGGCGGATCGGTATGGAAAATGGTTCGATTCGTTACTGGTTAGACTCCGGCGCTCTACAACCCACACGTTAGCGTTATCTGGCAAGATGTCAAGACTAGAATATCTGCACTAAGCAGTTTTACTAACGTAGGCGTCAGTGGATCAATCATAGGTTAGACTCCGGCGGTCTACAATCCAGGTGTTAGGATTATCAGGCAGGATCTCAGAACTATGATATATGCACTAGGCAGTTCTACTAACCTAAGCGTCAGGGAAAACTTCTGGATCCGTCACAGGTTAGACTCCAGCGCTTAACAATCCATACGTTAAGGTAATGAGGTATGTAAGAAAGGTTCAGGTCGGACAGGTATTATGGTCCGTTCTACTTCTCAGGTAAAAACTGGATCTAGAACTTATCTTAAGAGAGCTCGTTTCGCGGTCGCTCCGACGGCTCGCTACGCTGGATGCTGGTGCCCTCGGGTTCTGAACTGGCGGAGAATTGGTTAACAAGATTAATCGAGGCTGGCGACCTTTGAGTATGAAGTCCTTCAGAGCTGAAGTCTGTTCCATGCTAGAACGCGACTCCAACTGCCCGGGAATCGTTCTTTTTATACCCGTTCGAAGCCTTCTTTCACTTCGCTCATCTGGGGGAACCTAAGTGGAGCAAAAAATGGGAAAACATAAGTGGGGTTGCACGAATTTGTGCATCGCTGGGCCCCACCTAGGTCACCTGGTGCGATCCATGAAACGGCACTTGTGGCGGAGAGAGCGCCTTGCTAAACGTTTAAAAGTCTACAAATATTTATAATTTTCTTAATGCTAGGACATCTTTATGTTAGGTAGTGGATGTTTCTGGTTATGGACCAGAAAATCTGGGTTCAAAACTACAATAACTCCAACGGCCATAAAATCTTGTGCCGACTTCAGTGCGATTTTCCAATCTGAATTTGGTAACCATTCTTAAGTGTTTTGATTCTACTAACACGTAGTTTATTTAATTGGTTACTGAGCAGATATTCAAAAACCTATATGCGTGTTCTTAATTTTACTGTTGGAAATACGTCGATAGAATTACTACATTTCTTTCAGCAGCAAATTCGTTCTCATGGCTTTCGCTATGCTTGTTATGGTTTATAATGGCTGATTTACATTCTTCCTCCTTTTTCCTTTTCCTCATCTTCGTAATATTTGCTTTTCTCTTCTTTATTTTTATCGTTAATTTTTATTTATTTATTTATTTTATTTTATTTTGTACTCGGCCAACAGCCATTAGATAAACTATAGGCGTCGCTATACATTTTATGGGGACTTCCAACCCCACTAACGACTGTCATTATGTTATTATGACATCCGGGACCAACTATTTCTGTGGCAGCCGTACCACGAGGCGTCGAGAGAAGCAGCCGTGAAACTCCTATCCAAGCATTGCTTAACTCTACTGATCGTACGTGGAAGCTTGTTCAAGCTACACCAGCCGGGACCTACGTTATTAAGGTTGTGTATGTCTATTATAGTGATGTTTTTATACCTATCTTTTATTCTAATGCTGCATAGCCTAACTGCCACTGGCTAGTAGTCTATTATTAACTGCTTTAAGCTCACACGCTATACTCACATGATTAATATTTTATTTCCGATTTAGTTTGACTCCTGCAAAGCGTTTACATTCATTCTACGTATGTGTGTGCAGTTTTGTTATTGCATGTTTCACAGCTCTTTCCTCAAACGTTCTCTCTTCATTCCTTGCTCCTAGTAACAATAACTTGCCTTTTCCCTGTTGTCTTTTTGTTGCAGTTGTCGTCTATAGTTGGTCGTCCGTATTACTCTTTATGACTAATGAGTAATACAGCTTTTTGCAGCATTTATAGACGGTTGCTTTCTTCTATTTTGTTATAATCTTGCGTTAAATTTCACAATTGTCAAAGGCTGCAACAAAAGGTAATGACGTAAAACACCAACACCGATTTTTATTTGGTTAAATATGTATATGTATGCTTAACACAAAGATCGATTAACGCCAAAGATAAATGATCTGACAAACCAATAACGAATATTACTTTCCAGGCAAGTGCACAAGAATGCAAATGCATTTTTATGCGGCACGTTGACGCTGTCGTAATTTCATGCAGAAATCAGATAATCTGCGTACAGAAATCTGTGCGTTGTCGAATATTTATGTGCTTAACGCCCTCGAGAATGCTCGATGGCCATCGCTATCACATGACTTTTGACCCATCGGGCTCCGAAAAGGAACAAAATCGGTGACGGGCTTATTGTGTGTTTTATCACTTTTGATCAAGAACGCGCCGCGGGTTCCAAAAGGGATCACGTGACGCGTTCAAAATTAATTCTTAATTATAATATAGGATTCAAAGCGGATGGATATATGAAAATACGATAAAATCTCAATTCAGTGAATGCTGAAATTGAAGTTTCTTATTAACTGGCAGTATTTATTATACGGTGGTTTGTTTATTGATGTCCTGGTACCGTTATTAATTTAATTACTAACGACAAGCAGTGCATCCGACTCCTAATACGTCTAGTGGGGCATCCATTAACTTATCTTGAACGGATGGATTAAAGCTAGATAGCCTAAATTGTAAAAATGCAGGCGAAGGTTAATTTTAGCTAAACTTTCTATACTTGTAAACTAATAAATTAAAAATTATTATTTAAGACTATAGTGATAATAGTATGAAGCAATTAAGAGTATTCTAATAGCATGCTACTCATGTTGTGCTGTCTTAGGTATGTAGGTATTATATTTCCATACTGGCAAAAAACCTTAAAAGCTTTCGAAAAACCTATTCAACGCTAGGAAAATATACTGCTTTGGAAAACTTAGAACAATATATAGTAACTAAAAACAATTTTATAACATTAAGGTAATACATTCTACAAGGGAAAACTAGAGGCATGGTGCTAGAGAAAGGCTTTGAAAGTTAGCTGGGCAGATAGACTTCATCATCAATCAGCTTATACTAGTCCACTGCAGGACATAAGCCTCCCTTGTTTGTTTCCAAAGTCCTCTGTCGTTTGCAGCCTGTATCCAGTTCGTATGGATTCTCTTAATGTCATCAGTCCACCTAGTAGGAGGGCGACCTCTACTTCTATATGCATATAATCTCGGTCTCCACTCTATCATACGCTTCGTCCATCTACCATCTCTCATTCTGGCCACATGTCCGGCCCAGTTCCACTTAAGCGTGGTAATTCGGTGTATTGCATCCATTACTCCTGTTCGACGTCTTATTTCTATGTTTGGTACTCTGTCTCTTAAACGAATCCCCAACATACTCCTCTCCATTGCTCTTTGGGTTGTCAGAATTTTATTTATTGATTTTTTTGTGAGTGTGAGCGTTTCGGCTCCGTACGTCAGAACAGGCACAGAACACACTGATCGAAAACTTTTCTTTTAAGACAATTGGGAAGTTGAGATTTGAAAACATATCCTAATTTACCGAAAGCGGCCCAGGTTAAACTTATTCTTCTTAAGAGTTCATGAGTCTGGTTGTCTTTGGATATACGGATTTCATGACCGAGATACTTATAAGCTGTGGTTTCCTCTATATGTTTTCCATCCACAAAAATCGGTTCACTAAGAACTAGGTTTGTCATGATTTTAGTTTTTGAAATGTTTATGTTTAACCCTATTTGTTTAGATGCAATATTTATGCTTTCTAGCATTATTCGTGCCTCATCTATTCTATCTGTAATCAACACAATATCGTCAGCAAATCTCAGATGGTTTAGTCTCTCTCCATCAATGTTTATTCCCATGGATTCCCAGCTATTAAAAGAAAACAAACTCACTACAATTTAGTCATAGGCGACTTTAACGCAAAGCTGGGAAAAAAGGAAGACGAAAAAGAAACACATATTGGAAATTATGGGCACGGACAACGAAACGAAAGAGGAAGCAGACTACTAAACTTTCTACAAGAACAAAACTTGTTTGCAATGAACTCTTTCTTTCATAAAAAAGCACAAAGAAAGTGGACATGGATTAGCCCAAATGGGGAAATAAAGAACGAAATAGATTTTATAACAAAGCAATGAAAGTATTCAGACAAAATCTGGCTCTGGGAAAGAAGAACATATGGAAACTTACAAATCAGGAAGGCAGAGTTACAACAGACAGAGATGAAATACTGACAACAGTGGAAAATTTTTACAGCGAACTGTATAAAGAGCGCAAAATAACTACGCAGAAGAAATATTTGCCCAAAATAGTAAACCAAGGATCTGAAGATATTCCAAAAATAACTGTACAAGAAATTAAAAAAGCGCTTTCAAAAATGAAAAATAATAAAACACCTGGAGAAGAACGTACTATTAAATGCAATTAAAACACTTTTCAATGAATGTATATTAAAAGGAACAACTCCATCGCAGTGGCAGAACGCAATTATACATTAATACAAAAAAGGGTGACAATACATTACTAGAGAATTACAGACCTATTAGTTTGTTGTCCCACATGTACAAACTGCTTACCAGAATTGTCACTAACAGACTTGATACTAAATTAGACTTTTATCAACCGTATGAACAAGCCGGGTTTAGACAGGGTTATGGAACAAACGACCACCTCCTAGTAATAAAAAGTCTCATTGAAAAGTCAATAGAATACAACAAACCGTTAACTTTTATTTTTGTGGACTATGAAAAAGCATTTGATAGTATAGACCAAACTAAAATGTTAGAGGCACTCGAACTCAATAGACCGAAAGCAGTTGACCGAACTCAATTGACCGAAAAGCAATAGACCGAAACGTCACTACACCGAAGCAGCAATAGACCGAAAATCACTTGGTCGAAAATATGTTGCGGTTAAAGTACACATTCGGTAAATGTGCACATTAAATATATCGAAAAATTACAATTACAATTGGGTAAGATATATCTGTTAAGTATTGTATGATTTACTACAATAAAGTTAAAATAGAATCAAAAACAAACAAAAAAACAAAAAAAACTTCTAAGCACGCCAGCAGTTTATGCTGCCAGTCCTAAGCCTGAATAAAGTGTGAAGGGAAGTTGATGCTATTAATGTTAATAAATGTAATCGTAACATATTTTCGACCAAGTGATTTTCGGTCTATTGCTGCTTCGGTCTAGTGACGTTTCGGTCTATTGCTATTCGGTCAATTGAGTTCGGTCAACTGCTTTCGGTCTATTGAGTTCGATCTACTCGCCGTGAGCGGTGTAGAATAGACCACCGGTACATAAATCTGCTCAAGAACATATACAATACTGCCACAGCTTGTGTAAGATTACATAAAAACACCAATAAGTTCAGAGTCGAAGGTGGCGTTAGACAGGGAGACACTATCTCTCCTAAATTGTTTAACACACTGCTGGAACACATGTTCAAAAATCTAGACAGATAGACTTACAAAGCAAGAAATGTTTGAGAGAAAGACATAAGCTTAGTAAAACTCTACAAACTATAAGAAACTACTGGAAAGGTCATTTTTGCGAAGACAATAAGTTTGCTAATATTATCAGTAGTAATACTATAAGTACTTCGATATTATCAGGTTATATGTCAATAACTTATTGCACAATAATGAAAGTGTCAGTTTAAATATACACACTTCACCGCAAAATTAAAGGATCAGAAATAAAAGTGCAATATTTTTTTTGTCGTTGAAAATATTGTTATGAAACTCGTACGCAATAAACATTTATCTCTACATACGTATATTTTAGGGACATTCACATCTTAAGATACCACATAAATGCTGTTTGATAACAAATACTGCAGAAATCGCAGAAGTCTTGTAATTAAAAGTTGCCTGTCAGGGTGTTCTAAACAATTGATACAGTTATATAAATCAAAATAAATAGCGGCTGATGTCCAGAGAAACTCTCTTTTGCAGGTCGATGTATCTACAGTATATACTGAGAGAGAAGTTGGTGCAAGGCTTTTGGTTGCGCAGTCAGTGATTTGCAGAGTGTATCGGCGGTTTCAAATGGCATGGAATTAAAATAAAAGCCACCAGGCGTGAAGAATGGGCATCAGTGTTGGTCACCAACGAGTCTAGATTTTCTCTAAACAGCAATGATCGAAGTTATGCTATTAAATGTTTATTAATAGTCCTATCTTTATTGCATATGAGTTTCATAACAATATTTTCAACGATAAAAAAATATTGCATTTTTGTTTCTGATCCCTTAATTTTGCGGTGAATGTATAATGCGAGCTGTGTTACGGTTGACGCCGTCTCTCGCTTCCCATTCGCCAGGCCCGTTTGTCATTCCAGTCATCATCCTTCAGGCCTCATGCTTCCATTGCCTCTAGCACATCTTGATACCAGCTTCTCGGTGGTCTCCCACGTTTTCTTCTCTCTGGAGGTTGCCAGTCCCAGATTTTCTTGGACCATCTATTTTCTGGCATACGTTTTAAGTGTCCATACCAGATAAGGCTTTTCGTTTCGATGGTGTCCACTATGGTTTCCTGAACTCCCATAGTCTCTGGAATTCATTCCTGATGTATTGTATTCTTGAAACTCTTGCTGACCTCCTCCAAAAGTCCATTTCCATGGCACATAGTCGGGATCTGTTACTCTTGTTTAGCTCCCATGTTTCACAGCCATATGTTAAGATGCTTTCTATTATTGTCTTAGAGATGGTTTTCTTATTTTTCTTGTATATTTTTCGACTCTATAGCACTGGGTTAAGCTGTTGGATTGATCGTCGATCCTGGTTTATTATATTCTTTATGTCGAAATCGCTTTTTCCCGATTCTGTAATGGTGACGCCTAGATAATTAAAGTATTTACAATTTTTAATAATGTCGTTCTCGAGGATAAGGTTATTTCCCTGTTCTCCTAGGACTAAGTACTCTGTTTTTGTAGGTTTATCTCAAGTCCCCATTTTTTGTACTCTTCTTGAAGCTTTCTTACCATATATAAGGAGCCGTCTTCATCTGCGGCTACTACAACTTGGTTGTCCGCGAATAGAATGGTATATAGCGGAGCATCGCTTACTCCAATGCCCATATTGCTGCATTTGTGCCTCCAAGAACTTAAGACGACTTCAAGGTATACTTTGAAAAGCGTAGAAGCGAGAGAGCAGCCCTGCCGTAGGCCCTTCGTCACTTTAAATTCTATAGACAGTTCTTTCCCTAGTTTGACAGCACTAACACAGTCCTCGTATAGTTTTCTAATTATACTAATATACCTATTGTTGACACCTTGTGATTTCAAACTGTTCCACAGCCTGCCTAGTGGAACGGTATCATAGGCTTTCTGAAGGTCAATAAATGTTAGGTATACTGTTCTTACCCTTCCCATTCGTTTTTCAAAAAGCGTCTTTAAAACAAATATAACGTCACCACATGATCTACGCGCCCTAAATCAATTTTTTTTCTGGTTCCTGTAGTTCTTCTTCCAGTCTTCGCTTTATCACTCGTCCGTAGAGTCTATATAATAGGGATGTTCCGAATACTCGTATTCGTATTCGTATTCGCAAGTATTCGCTATATTTTCAATATTTGTATTCGTAATCGTATTCGCCAAAATTAATTCGAATATTATACGAGTATTTGACATTAAACTTATAGAAATATAGATAAGAATTTTAACAATAATAAAATAAAAACAGGCAACTGGCTTACTACTGAAGTACCTAAGTGAAGTAGCATGCGAGAGCGACGAACTACTGATTTAGGTTCGGCACTAGCCAGGTGCGAACGGCTAGACAGCGCGTACAAAAACGATGTTGATGTTGATATTATTCACTCAAGGTCATGTATTCGTATCCGCATTCGTATTCGCGAATATTCATACGAGTATTTGTATTCGGTATTCGTATTCGCGAATACGAATTTTTGTATATTCGGAACATCCCTACTATATAACGAGCTAATTACACTAATACCGCGGTAGTTTCTACATTCCTGTCTGTTTCCTTTCTTAAATATTGTTGTAATGTATGCCTTTTTCCAATCTGCTGGCGGATCTTCGCCTGCTAGACATTTATTAAAGATGGACTTTATTATTTCTAACAGTCTTATTGGGCTAGTCTTTATTAGGTTAATTGAAATTCCACCGGGACCAGGAGTTTTTCCACTTTTCATACCTTTTAGGGCCTCATTTACTTTCGTGACGCTTATTTCTCTGGGTATTTCCTGTGTTGTATTGTCTAGGTTCTGATAACTTCCTCCATTTTCGTTTAGAAATTCCTCTCTAGATTCGGTTAGGAGTGTCTTGTAGTATTTATGCCATGTGTCTATGTTTATTAAGTTTAACCCGCTTTTGTCCTTGTTATGTGTTCTTAGGCTTTCCAGTATTTCCATGCCTTATTTGCTCTTGTATTACCCGTGCATTTATTAATCTCTGTATAAGCCTTCTCCCACTGTCGATTTTTTGCGGTTCTTTGGACTTCCTTTCCGCACCTGCAATAAGCCTCTCTATCTGCATCTTTTTTGAACGACATCCATTTCTTATACATCTCCTTCTTTCTTGTTACTGTATCTTCGATATCAGCCGACCACCATGGGGGTAAGTTTTTTCGATTTTCAGGTTTCTTTTTTTGTTTCTCCTAGTGCTTCTCTGGCTGCATCATCTTTTGATGTCGTCATACATCTGAACCGTCGATGCTTCCTGTATTGTTTGTAATTTATTTGCCAAGCGTAACTGATACAGAAATTTGATAGATTCAACTTGTAAGCTGTGCAAATTATACCGCGGCACCTTTGGACAAGAGTGTCAGTTTGACAGGTTATATAGTCCGACCGAGCAGCAGGAGGATTATTAAGTCAAACGGACACGATTTGTTATTATGCAGGAAATTTGAGTCGTATAACCTGTTCGAAGTACGCATTGTATTCGATTTGATTATTTTTTGACTAAGTTTCAATATTAGGAACAAATAAATACTTTATTGGCAACTTGATTTGTTTGTATTAACCTAGCTGAAAGTCATCTCCATGAAATCAACATCAAGTTGACAAAAGTTATGTATTTCGTCGCCTAATGAAGAAGTTACTCTAGTATAATCGATTTTGTATAATCGAAATTATATTTTCGGTCAACTTTTTTCCTTTCCCCTTTTTGCATTCTCCCTTCTCCACTTTTAACTTTTCTGCTTCCGTACATCCTTTCTAAGTGGCCTAACGATTATAGTCGCTTCGATTTGATGAAGTCACTACTGTGAGATTCTTTATACAGATCGTAGATTTAATCGTTACTCTGTCTTTTCCGTAAACCGTCTTCGGTTTTCTTCCCCTCGAAGAGTCCGTGTAATATCTTCATTTGTCATGCTTCGAATTTCATTTAATTCTTACACATAACCCATGTTTTGTATCCCTAGGTTAGAGTCTTAGGACATTTCTGTAAACTTGTAACTTTGTCTTCGTTGATAAATCATTCGCTTTTACTATGCGGTTTAGCAATCCAGCAAAAGATGTTTATTATCAACTATTATTATACTAAGGCTATGTGATTATCCTGACAATTACCTTTGGCTATTCTGAAATCAATTACCAGTTTCTTCTTACATCTGTTATTTATTTGCAAACCTAAGTAGAGTTAGAACATTCAGGCAAGTCTCATTTTGTATATACCAGGAATATAATTGCTTTCTTCCAAGAATTAGGTACAATTTCTGCCTGCCATATTTCTCTTATAAATCCATGGATTTTCTCTTTCAGGAAATCCTATCGATATTTTAAATTTTTTGTTGCAGTTTCATTTTCACCTAAACTTTCATTATTTCTTCGTTAGTTGGTTCCAAGATAACCTTTCAGGATTTATCTACGGTCTTAGCTCAACATTCAGTTCTTCTTGACCTATGGTATTTAGCAGTTCTTAGAAGAGTTGCCTCTACGTTTCCAAAAGTTTATTCTTCTCCTAATAAACTTACATCTTTATATTTTTTTGTAATGAGTCATCTTAGCCGTAAATCCCCTTTCATCTGTTTATTATATAGAAATTTCTTATTTTGTCTTTATCGTACTTCATTTGCATATCTTTCACTTCTTTTTCCATATATGCCCTTTTTAGAGCTCTGCACATTGGTTTTACTTTTCTTTGCTTTTCATAAATACTTTTGTTTTTTCTAGCTCCTGTCTGTAGCAATTTATGTCCATATATTTTTTTTACTCATTTCTTCTTTACATTTATCACTCATTCAATTTTTTATTTTCTTTTGTTTTTATCTCTCATCATTTTTTTTTCGATGCTCCTTCAATCGTTCTTCTATTCCTACTTCAATTCATGTTGTGCCTCTATATTTTCTCTGTACATCCATCTCCTACCTCTTAGAGCATGAACAAAATGGCGGGCGAACAAAATTGTAAATGCTGTCTAATATAACAGTTCGTCTGGCAATGGTAGGCTTAACATTTTCAACGGGGTTATTCTTAAACTTCCCTGCCATATTGATTTTGGTGAAAAATACAAGAATTATTTAACAGCTGCTTATAAAATGTTATATTATCTTACAAAACATTAAAAAAGAACACAATGAAAAATATTTCAAAAACAAAATACGGATCAATTTCTTAAAATAATTTTACCGAGGAGTAACAATAGTAAAAAAGAATGATAAATTATAGGATTACAACTTTATTGTGGAGCATCTAGAAACGACCCGTTCAAAAAAGGGTGTAATCATTTAATGCAAATTTGACAGCAACCAAAACCAGACAGTAGGTACGTGGTAGTTAACTCCCAACGTCGCGTCAGGCTACTTGATTTATACCGCAACCAATTGTTTACACAGTACCGCTTTATGCAATTAGATTCGGTTTTGCTTCTGAGAACAGCGTTTCTCAACTCCGGACTGCCGCTGCAGTTGATAAAAGCATTTATGAACTGAATTATTGGCGAAACCGCTCGTGGCGTCGAATTAAATTAAAACTCACCGAAACAAGTGAATAAAGTCCAACCACGCCTGTGGCGCCGCCGAACCCTACACAGGTGGGAACTAAGCGTCTAGCCGGCTCCTTTAGCAACTAGCAAAGCTGGAACTCCGGTCGTGTTTCTACATTTCAGCACTTCAAACTGAACAAATGCTCATTCACAATTACTATAACTATGCAGCAGTGATAGTATGATCATAATTACTTTCACTTTCCCTATTATACTACATGAAAAAGGAAATATATTACTAGACCTTCAAATACGAAATTGTAGAAGTAACTTTAAATTTTCCTCTGTTACTAATATATCTCTATTAATATTTCAAATGGCATCCTGATGGCCATTATTTAATTTTTAATATGCAAATGTTAAACACAGAGACAAGCAAACAAGTGATTGAGAGCGATTATCTATTCCTTTTAAGGTCCTTTTCTTCTTCATCATCCGTCAATTTCCCTTTATAGATTGGTCGTTTTTAACTTCCACAGCTGTCGGTCATTCTAATTTCCCTCCTTCAGATCTCTGTCATCCATAACTTTCCCTATATGCGTCTTCCCATTCGTTGTAGGTCTGCCTTCCTTATATGCGCCTTCCCATTCGTTGCATGTCTGTCACTTCAAAATATTCTCGGCCATCGATCAGCTGCCATTCTTTCTATAGATCCATACGACTTTAGTGTTCGGTTTTCTAAATTCCTTGTTATAGATTTTTTTTCCATTTCTTTTTAGATTCTGTCTGTCGTCCACCTACCTTACCGTGTTATTTGTAGGCTCCTCATATAGGTAGTCATACAACGTAATGCTCGTCTCCTGTCTTAAGTTCTTATTCCAAAATACTCCGTGTAGAGCCCTAGTTACCGTTTTATCTGCTCTTACGCTATTTATAATGTCCTCTAGTATCGTTTCATCTTTCGATATTGTGGATCCGAGGTATTTAAAGCTGTTAATGTAATTAATTTCTACATTGTCTACCGTAATGATCCTACCTTCTCCTTCTATACGCATGTATTCCGTTTTCCTGAAGTTAATCTGTAGTCCCCCTTTCTCTAATCTATTTTTAATTCTCTTATTATGTGCATTATGTCTTCTCTTTTGCTGTAAAAATTATCGTATAATCAGC
>CALNHX010008215.1:27348-63508 GCA_940337035.1 Agriotes lineatus
TATATAAAATGACTGATTTGTAAAAGTTTTCAGTAATATACAGGGTGTTTCATTAATAATTGTAAATATGTTAACTGTAGAATCCTGGGCTCAAAATATTAATATTTAACTAAAATCACTTAGATAAAATATGGCTTCTTACTGAGATACAGGGTGTTTTATTTAAAAAATTAAAAGTGATTTTTTTCCATTACTTTAAAACTATTTGACGTATCCGTATCATATTTGGCAGGAAGTGTAGACACTGTAGACCATACTAAATTATGTTAAATAAACGTTTCTGGCTACTACCAGAGGCGTACGACAGGGGCAAGTGATTGGTTGACACTTCCCAAATTCTACGCCACTGGCGGAATTGCCATTTTAGCACACTTTTTCGATTCTCCAATACTTTCTACATAAATAACATACTCTTCCTTCGTAATGATAAAGTCATTATTTTTCGAGATATTTAAAGTTAAACATAAAGCTGAACAGTTGTGTATTAATTATATGGGTGTTTTTTGTCAGAAGATTGCATTTATTAAGCAAATGAAACTTTAATCTGTATTAACAAAAAATCGCTGGTATACTCACAAGAAATAATTAATCTTCAAATTCGTTTTTAAATTTTTAAATAAAACACCGTATATCTCAGTTAGGAGCCACATTTTATCTAAGTGATTTGGGTTAAATATTAATATTTTGAGCCCAGGATTCTACAGTTAAAATATTTCCAATTATTAATGAAACACCCTGTATACATTCAAATTTAACTGGAATGTTTCTTCGAAATCACCAGACTCCATCATGTCGTCGACGAATGTCTAATATAAGGCACTCTAGTCTACAGGTTACAGAAACTAAATTGACTCTCAAGGTAGGTCATGAAAGGCGCTGTGATCATATTTGATGAATTGTTATGTTTGATTCACACAGATGCGTGCATCAAAACCTTTTTGCTTATAATTATTCATGTAATTCAAGTCATAACTGTTCTATCTCATTCAAAGGTCGTGGTAAAGTCAAATTTGCATCTTGCCGTATTTGTTTGCCTCTGTTAATATTGGAAAGGAATTTGTAAGCTTCCCTTAATGGCTTTTAAGCGGATGGATACACTTTCTAATAGGACTTAAGCCGACTTAGCGTATTTGGGACTCATGTGTTTATGGATTTCGTTCAATACAATGCCTCATTGAGAGAGCTTAGCATTAAGATTTCTTAAAATAAGCATTTATTCCTAAACAACGTGCGACGCTCCGATTGGCTACGCAGGATCGCCTCAGCCAATAGTGTTTGAGCCTTCCCCTCCTTGTTGAATTTGCGAGTTCAGCTCATTGTCAATTCAGCTTCAGTTAGATTCAGAATTTCGAGTAAGCAAGTTCAGCTATGCTTTGTGCTGGTTTGCGGTCGGTCTAGCTCCCTGGTAAAGACGTTTCCAGGTTGTTTTGTGTGACGGTTACGCGCAATTCGCTATTTTCGCGTGGCCAATCCAAGCGTGTCACAACAGTTGAAGCTATTGTAAAAAACCATCGGTCCATCAGTGACGTTTGTAATCGTTGTTACTCAATATACTCGTGTTTGTTAAGTCTTGTTTCACTCCAACAAATAACTGAACCCAAGTCAAGGGTTATTAAGTGGCAGTTCCCGGCAATCCCATTGAACCGGAATTCGCAGCGGATTAACTGGGGGCCCCATTCGTGGAAGCCTCTTTTCAAGTTAATCATACAAAAAACAGTTATAAACTAACAATAAAACTGCAGATCGCTCATATAACATACACTGATACGCACAGGTAAAGGTAAAGGTTCAACGTAATTTCAATTCCTCCAACTGGACGCGGGCTACTATAGGGACCTTGCGTCCCTCTTCAGCCAATAACAGGAATTTCAGGATGGGTTCGAGAAAGGAGGGGTGGAGAATATAAGACAGGCCAGAAAAGGTGGAGAAGTATTGCCCCGGCATTAGCCTCAGAGAAGATACTCTACTGACTAAAAACTTAAATCAGAGCAAACGGCCACAGGAATCGAACCCACGACCTCCCGAATGCTCGGTGAGATGATACGCACACACGCTCATTTAGTTTTTCTAGGCTATGCTGCACTTGGCGCGCAAATCAAACCCTTAAAACGCATTACATTACTGAGTACATTACATTACATTACATTATATTACTAATACAATATCATAAAAAAATTAATAAATAGTAAACTTCATTTATTTTTTTATCGAGCATTTAGTATTTTTTAGGATTAAAAATACATTAAAATACCGAATGTTTATTACCACCCATATTATGTTAGGAAAATATTAAAAAAACTAAAAAAAAATATACAATTATAATTACTAATTAACATTTCTATAAGTTGCATGTGTCTCAGTGTTCCGTTTTGAAGGGGTACATCGTGACATTCCCATTTGATCTCGTGCTATGCTTATTTACCATTTATAAAACAAAACAAAGTAATAAAAGAAAAGTTTATTGCAAAATGCCTTACAAATAATGAAAATATATGCAATTCACAATTTTTCCATAAAATATTTTCTGTTTTTATATTTAAAAAAAAATATAGACTTACTCGCGTTTGGAGGGTCCAATACCTTAGCAATCTGCTTCTTTATTATCATGCCAACATCTTGGACTAATCGAAAAAGAACGCAAGTTTGGTTTTCAGAATTTTGGCGAAGAAAACTCAGTTCAATTGTCTCACAATTTAGTCGAATCACTGTTCCCTCTTATGAATTGTCTCACTCTACCCACATTGCTCTTTTACCGGCAAAACATGAAATCATTATAAAAAAATGTATTAGCTTACCTGTATTTGCGTGATTTTCAGCAATCGCAGCGTAATATACGTATTTGTTTCTGTTTTTCCCGCAAAGCAACAAAGTAGACTAACCAAAAAATACATGAGCACTAACAACACGATCTAACAATACCCAATCTGACAGCACTCAATAAGATTAATAATATTTTTTTATATAGCCCATTCACAATATTTCCTCGTCCTAGTAGGCTGTTATATGTTTTTATTAGGTTGCATGCTTGAATTGTGATAGAAACCAAACTGTGACATGTAAAAGCTGTGATTTTTACAACTGCTTTATTGGCATTGTTGCAATTATAATGTCAAAATGCCGAACATTTTACAGAAGGAAACATAATTTAACTAACATGTGAGCAAACGAAAATGAAATCAAGCTTGGCTTTGAAATATTTGTTGTATGAATAATATGTTGATGGCATTGTAAGTATACGTCAAATTCGAGGTTATTAGGTTAGGTTTTGCGTCAGTATTAACACAAATTTACCCAAAACCTAACCTGCTAACATCGAACATAGACTTACAGTGCCACCAACATTTTATTCATAAAACAAATATTTCAAAGCCAAGCTTGATTTCATAACCCAATTCTGCTACGTCTAGCTATTTAGCAACAGAGCTAACAGAGCCTGCTTGGAGGAGGAAACATCGTGAATGTATTATTATACAAACATCAGTATCATACGGTGTTGCCAACTGTTTATTACATTTTGCACTAAAACTTAGTAACGTGTCGCTGTTTCCATTGTCACATCGTTTAAGCCGATTTTGGTCTTCTAATAGTTATTTACATTACAAGTGCGGTAGGTCGCATTTTACAGCGCGAGGTTTTAATTTTGAACTACGACGCGAAGCGGAGTGCTTCAATAAAACCGAGCGCTGTAAAATGCCTAACGCACCAAGTATTGTATTAAATTTTTTGGCCGACATATATTTTTTTTACATTTTCTATAGATCTATAGATCAAGCAAGCTGACATCAGTAAATGTTGTAGTTGTAGTCGTAAATATCAATTTTCTTTATTCTCCTAATCGCAAGTGAATGATAAAATATACCTATATAAAATTGGTACCGTATGATCGAAAACGTCTAGCGGGCTGTGGATTTTTTTAAAATTAAATTTTTATTATACCTGCATCAGAATCGCCGTTTAAAGCACGCCTGAGCGTGCGAATACAGGCGATTAAAGCTCGCCGAGCTTTAAAGGTTGTCAAGGAAACGACTGAATGCAACAACGGACATGGACGCTACAAAAACGTAAATAATTCTCGTAACTATAGTAGCAATATTATTATGCCCTCTCGATTTATCACGACAAAAATTATTTCTAAATTTTTAGTGCGTAATTTATTTCCAGTATTGGAGGTATAATACAAAATAGCGTAAAGTATTCGTGGATAACTGGTCTTTAAAACTCGCGCGTGTTTTAAAGACCTTGTTATCTACTCATACTTTAATATACTATTATGTTGCGAGTGTTCAGTAAAGGTACTTAATAATATAATCTATACAATTTGGCAGATAAACTTAACTTTTACAGGATGTTTAATGCCGAGCAGTAGGTGGTTCTGTGTTTCTGTGTATGGAAAATGCAGCAAATCATTTTAAATAGCTGTAGTTGTTTTTGTTACCAACATTTTTATGTATTCAACAAGAATGTTTGTATTTGTTGAAATGAAAATTCTAACATAACCTTAAACTAACAGATATAAAATTCCGATGTGACTTACTACCACGACTGCCAACAAAAATTTTTGACAAAATAATTCCACAGCCCTTTAGACGTTGAAAGTTTTCGATCATACTGTATAAATATATAGGAGTAATTATTTAATTATGTTTATTCAAGAATAAAATATCTTACTATGAGGAAATATTTTCTACTTCTTCGACTATTGTTTTCTTCTTTTGCACCTCTCTCGCATTGCCCGTGATTTTTGGTATCAACATACAGCATATAGCTGACTAAATCAGTTCCATGCAAAATAGTATGTAGAAACTGATAGTTTGTTTTATTTATTTTGGAAACTTAATGCTGAGTGTATATTAATACTTACGTATAACATAATTATACACAGTGGGCAAAAAAAACGTTACAAAGTGTAAATAATAATTAGCGAATTCAAATATTTCTTGGAAAAACGAAATGCTTACACTTTGGAGATTGAAAATATATTTTATTTGCAATAATACAACGGTTCAATTCGTTTTTATTTCACTTTAATGAAGGCTATGCGAAAACGGGAGCTTTTAATAATGTGAAATTAAATCTGCAGCAAAACTAGCAGGCAATTATTTTTGTGTTACTTGCTTAGTTGGTTGATCAATATCACTTGGTATCTGTGATTTTAATTTTCGGTTTTGATAATCGCAATCCTGAAGAAAATGGTAGGTACGCATAATTGAGTACTGGATTCAGTTGCCTGAGAAGCAAGTAGCTTCTGAACTTCTGCTTCGGCACTTGCAAAGATAATTACATGTGACTGTTGATAGAAATGGTGGGCATATTGAACCATTGTTTTAGATAGCACATTTAATAATTATTTAAATAGTATTTGTTATTACTGTTTTATTTCCTAAAGTTCTAAATAATAATTTCATTAAAAACAGCATTTTTGCACGAACAACTTTGAATTGGTACTATGTGTTTGGAATAAAAGTGCATTATTTTCATCTATAAAGATTGAGCTTTTCGATGGTATAATAATCACATAAAGATATTAGCGACCTAGGAATATACGGGGCTATAAAATCTGTACCGTTTTTTTTGCCCACTGTGTATGAATTTATAGATTTTGACTGGCTTTGACAGAGGAAAGATAACTGAATCCTCAATGAACAGGAAACAGCACATGAACTTATCAATTAGATTTGCATGGTTCTAGAACGTATACAGGGTGTTTAAATACGTTCGGATATTTTCCCACTTATACATCTCATCAATAAAAGCAAAAAAGTTTTAATAAACATGGTTCTGCAAACCCTTCGTTTCCGTGATACAGTGTTAAAGTTAAAAAAAAACCGGCCGCCTCTGCAATAAATAATTTAAATCTAAGTACCCCAAAACATGATCCTTAAGAGCATTAATAAACCTTAAAGGTTTCACTAAAATCGGCTGATGGGTTTTTGAGATAATGGAGCATCTAAGTTTTTGACTTAATAGATTCAGAGGCGTGCAAAAATATGGGTTTTATTTTTTCTAGAAAACAAAGCGAGATACGAAAAAAATCAAGAGACAAAAAAGTTGCACTTTTAGCTGCTTTATTATAAAAATATATGAAAATTGCAAAAAAATCTATTGGGCGTTACTTTTTTTTGTGACAAAACCTAATCGACATGCCCCATGGGCACGGCACGCCTCTAGAAGTACTGGATCAACTATAATATGTCCAAAAGGTACCTCATAAAGTTATAAACAAACTATAAAAATTTCATTAAAATCGCCCAAAGCGTTTTTTAGATAACAATAAAAAACGGATGTTTTAAAAAACTTTAACACCCTGTATCTCTGTAATGATGCGTTTCCGGGTTCATGTTTATTAGGACTTTTTAGTTTGGATTGATGAGATCTATAAGTGGGTAAAATATCCGAACGTATTTTTTAAACACCCTGTAGACGCAATAGAAAATTTTCGAATGAGTCAAGACGTAGAATAAGAAATGCGCTGTCGCCATTGTTAGTCACGAAAATAATTATAAGAGCGAAATTAAAAGGTAGTACAGTACTGCCAAAGTCAGTTACAAAAGGTAATTAAAATAGTAGGTACGCATCTGACTTTATTCATTACATAACGCTTTACACTTTACCTCTAACGCAAGAAGTAACTAGAATAACTTTACAACCTCACTTCCAGTTCGAAATTGTAGTTTTATAACCTCACTTCACTTTATAACACATGTGCTAAAAGTAAACAGTTGATCTCATTTTAAATACGCTAAATTATAAAACGTCACTTTTAGTGAAAAAAGCTAGCGCTAAAAGGCCTATTTTTAGTGGTGGTCGTGGAAAAACGAATTTTAATAATGGTAAATAGTCTTTATGGAATAAATAAATTTGTAACTTGTATTTTGTGTGTTTATTTGGAAAATAATGTTACACTATATTACACAACAGATGAAATATGTACGAACGATTTTTCTAAATCTTCGTATCTTCTCTTCCTTCTCTAAGCTTTCACCGCCCCCTAATTTTTATTCACCGCCCCCCAAATACACCCGAAGCTACTATCGCCCCCTTGGATCGTTTCATCGCCCCCCAAGGGGCTGTATCGCCCACTTTGGGAATCACTGATATAAAGTATGGAATGAAACCTGCAATGGGAAATTATGTTTTTGAAAATGTAAACACATTTAACGATGTTGGAACAACCACGCTAGACTTAGACTATAGCAAAAAATTGAATATAAGAAGGAAATGGGACACTTTTTACAAATAAATGAAAGTGTAACAAGAAAACCCAAATTGAAATACTTAGACAAGCTTGTAACGAGACCGATCGAGACATAAGCAATGGAAGCAATAACTGTGATAAAGAGGGAAAGGCAGCTCTGTGAAGACTTTAGCGAAAAATCTTGAGAATACTGTGACTATTCAGAACAAAAGGTGAAAGCAGATGCATAATGAACAGTGAAATAGAAACAGAAAATATATTTCACATAGTTGGATGCACTGATGGCTAGAGACAAATAAGGGATAGGAGGTGCGGAGTAAAATTGCCGAAGAAGCCAAAGCACACGTGCAGAAAGAGGATACAATTTTCATCTGGAAAGGGTAGGAATATGCAGTATTGTAAAGACGTGAAGAGGAGAGAAGAATGTGAAAAGTAACTTGATCTTTCTTGAAAAGGGGGAGTTCTTTTCGGTTTGGTATCTTCAAAATCTGGTCACCTATTACTGTATGATTCGGAATTTTGTTACTGGTAGGATTCTTGTTTCTTAACCTCAGAATTAGAAATTAGTAGCGACACTATTAAGTAAACGACTAAACAGTGAATTTCCCAACGCTTTCTTCCAAGAAAATGGTAATGGCTTGTTAATAGGCATTACGTAGCTATAAATGTAATTTTTGAATTGTAAATTTTTCCCTTTATGTTAGCAGAAATTTTCGCGATGGGTAATGGAAATACGTAACTACAAGAGCTAAATCCTTTCGACAAGGTTTATTTCGTTGGTGGAATTTGTTTAACGAGTGGAAACGGAATACCCGTAATCGGCGTTAATTTGAAACCGAACATGCGACGCATAAACTGCCAGCCATCAAAATTGGAAGTAAGCAACTTGTTCATTCATATTTGACCGCAAACGCACGCGACAAGGACGGGCAGGAGATTCCGAGAGCGAGAAGGAAGTATAACCTGTTATGTAAAACAAGGACAAGTGCAGGCGAAAGCGAGACGCCGAACGGAGATTCCTATACAAATGCCCACGCACTAAAAGGAGAGACCCAATAAGAGGAAATTCCTCCACAATAAAGCGAGAAAGACGAGGCGTTCGGGCGATCCCAACATATGCACGCTGGTTTCTGCGAATATCCACCTAGCCAACATGTTTGTATTTAATATGCTGTATCTATATTTAGATAATGATAGCATCATCGTTCGCCTCTCCGGCCGTTGGTGATAATTCAATATCTGGTCGCGAAAAAACGTCCGTCATCAATTGAGCGTGAGCCTCCAGTCAGCAGTGTTTAATTGCCGTACTGATAAAACGCACGCGTGTTGCTCGCATTTTAAATGCCCCAGACTCGAAACGACTGCCAAGAACAGAGTGGTGCGTTACGCAACGCGAAAATGCAAACCCACATGGATGCAGCCACCATATGGGTACGTAAACATAGCTAAAACGTTTCCACAAACCGCGATATGTCCAATATCTTGGCCCACTTGATTAGACTTTGAACCCGCAAGTCGCTTTGGAAAAACAAGAGAAGCAAGCGACAGAAAGAGAAAGCATGACGCATAAAATTCTAAGGTGAATCCAACAACGGACAGAGATGGCTGCTAAACAGGTTTGAAAGTTTTCGAGGAACTGGAATAATAAATAACCGTAGAGCCGAGCGAGACGGACGCATCGCTGCTTGGGCGGGTAGAGAAGGACGCCTGCAGGCTATTGCAAGAAGCTGCGAGTGAGCCACACTTTAGTCACTGTGTTTGTCCGACTGAGACAGAGCAAGTAAACATGGCGCCGTGCGAGCCAGCATATCATATTTAGTGTGTATTGTACACGCAGTATCTCTAGATTTATCTCAGTTTACAGGAAAATCTTATAGATAAGTGCGAAACTCAAACACAACTATAAAATGAGTGATATAAACCACCTTTAAACTAAGTGCCAAGTGTAAATTGCGTTAATGTTATCACTTTAGCGAAATATTGTAATATTTTAATTGTTGGTATCCGAGACACCCACGCGCGTGTGTAAATATTAATCCTAACCTAAATAAGTTAAGTGCCAACTTCTTATAATGATGTAAACACTGGATACGTTCGAGGAATTCTCCAGACAATCCTGCCCTTTCCTGGCTTGTGAGTATTTGTTTATTTTCTAATCGTGTTTGTGCAGTCTTGTAGTAGCTTTTCATTCACTTTTAACATTCCGGGGCGCAAATCGCAAATTTTTTGCACGGTATTGTACTGTGGCGCCGTGTTGACTATCACTTTGGCGTCATAGCTGTCTGTCTCGCAGTCGCCGTACGTTGCCCCACGCCCCGCGCAGATTCTTTGCTCCACATGCCACAAACGTTCGTGACGTCGCAACGTTCGAATGCCAGTGAATTTTTTTATTTACAGCATGCTATCACTTCTTACAGTGATCCCCGATCACTGCGACTAATCGACGATCGCCTGTCGCTTGTTTTGTTTCAGGTCCAGGCAATTGTCGCGAATTGGCAGAATCGTGGGTGCCATGAATGAGCGGCCCAGGGAATTTCTCGGAACGCTCGTTTCGTTTCGGGGATTTTTAGATTATGTGGAAGGCTATTTTTGAGTCCTGGTCTCTTCCAAGCTGTAGTTACGTGTGGCAATTTTACGTGCATTCGTATGCTAGATATTTTGCATGCCACTCGGTAAACGCCGCCGCCAGTTATGCCCAGGGACGTTATCGTGTAGTTATTGGAGGGCCAATTAGTCATGTTAAATCGTACTTCCTGATAAGTCTGATACCGAGGTCGTCGGCTACTCTCTTTTATACGGGGTGTCTTAAACTTCACTGGCATATGGCCTGTTAATTGATCGAACGCAACGATAGTTTAGGCAGTTTTTGTTAGTTGATTGACATGTATTTACAGGGTGTTTCACCTTTATTGCACAATACTTTACTTGTGTGTTTAGTAAGAAATAAAAACATTCAGATTAACGTATATCCGCCGACGCATGTTGCCGAGATGGTCACACACTTAAAAAAATTATACAGAAACAAAGTGGACTGGAGCTTTTTCGAATTTTGTAAGAGACGTTAGGGATTATTTAACACAAGTTTGAAAACAACTGGATTGAACGAGCCGGTCCTCGGTCTCCAAATTTTAATACCCTTGATTTCTGTATCTGAAAACTGGCTTATTTTGGATTTATATAGATCATTTAAGAAATATCATCGAAAATGCGTTAACCGTGCAAGTGCAACCTCGTGAGATTTTTGGACGAATACTAGAGTTTTGTAACGGAAGAATTCGTGTATACATTCAAAACAATGGGAGATATATTTAGCATACGAGTGCTGTAGACAAATAATTGATGTTATGTACAGTAGAACTCGCTTATAATGGATTTTAGGAGACAGTCAATAACACTCCCATTATAGCCGGGTGTCCATCCGAATTTGATTTTTTAAACTGAACACTAAATACACATACATAATAACATTGTTAATTGCGAAATAATGCATTTATCAAAAGTTAGAACACAACAATATACGATTACTTTACATGGAATCCGTAATTTTTCTTTGAATATTGTCTGCTTAAAAACGTTTAAAATAATTTGTTTTGAATTGATGCAGCATTTCACTTGCATCGTCTCCGTGCTGAAAGTATTGTTGCAAGGTTTAAAACGATTTTAAGGCATCTGAAAAATTCTTCAACTTACTCCTGTTCTTGCATTTCTTTTTTTTGTCGCATATAATGGACTTGAGGGAATTTTTAGTCCATTACAAGCGAAAGTCCATTATAAACGGGTCCATAATATCCGATTCTATTTACATACGTTCAAAAATTACTCTTTAGTCAGGACATTCGTAACAATCGGTCCATTAGAAACGAGAGTCTATTACAGACAAATTTGTTATGTTATAACTGTGTATAAGTGGATCGTAATTAATTTTTGCTCTAAAAAATGAAAGACTTTTATTGGTAAATTCTTTATAAGGACTTTTGACGTAGAACACACTAGTGCAGTAATGTGTAATCGTGGTGAAACACCCTGTATAGTGTTAGTAATAATAATCATACGAGATTACTTAACGGGCGTTAGAGGATTTCAATTTTTAGAAAAAAGCAGTAGATTTTCTTTTGTTATTGTGAGTTGTTCAATGTCTGTTTTAAAAATAAATAACAAAACAATCATTAAATAATACAATTTGATATAATTAAATGTCACCTTATACCGCGCTGTCTTTACAAAGTAACAGATGACAGAAATATAAATTTTGTCTCCTCAAAAATATCTTTCAACGGGACTTATTAAATGTTCATGTTTAATGAAACATACAAACATACATAAAAGATAATACAATTTGTATACAAATTTATTCTAAGTGTTGAGAAGGTTTCCAAAAACAGGAGGGTGTTTTTGCTTTCAAATACACTAATTCGCTTGTTATTAGTATAAGCTGAATAATTTGCAGTAAACATTTGGAGTAGGAGTAGAAACATGCTGTTAATTACGGGGTTCCCCGGATTCCCCTCTATAATAAACAGTCTAGTGTTATTAGTTGAGACATTACCTTTTGCAGCATTGTAAAGGTAAAAGCAAAAACTTTTATTTTAAGTTGAGTTATGCTATTATAGGTACAGTCCTTGATATCGATGGACGTAAATGTCATATTCGTAAAGTATATAAAAATGCCACTAACACTAGAGGTTATAACGAAATAAAGAAGCTCATCTGCGGTATAGGTAAAATAATTTCCTGATGCTTTTTCCAGAAGACTATTTATTAACATTTTCAGCCCTTATCCAGAGATGTGGGTAGATAACTAATTCACTACCTTTACGGACACCCAATATTGATAAACTTTGCGCGTCTTGTGTATCCGTGGCGGCTTCTGATTGTACAAAAACCCTTGTTAGAGTTCGTAAGGTGCAGAACGCACAAAGACAAAAGCCTGTGGATGTTCAATTTGCAAATATCGCGGTTTAAGCCAGAGTTTTCACAAATTAAGAGACATGATATCTAGATAATTCATAATTCATTCACACCATTTTCTTCTCCCAGTAGGTTGCTATGTTTTTACGGGTTTGCATGCATGAATTGTGATATACGTCAAACTATGACGTGAAAAAACTGACATTTTTACAACTCCTTCTTTGACATTGAGCAATTTTAATTACAGAATTCCAAAAATTATACGTAATTATTGTACAGTCAACCATTTAACTGGCAACAGCGCAAGTCTTAAAAAATTATAACCACAAATTGAAAACAACATAACCTAATTTTGTCACCCTAACATAACCTACTCGGAGGAGGAATGAATTGTAAATACAGAACGTTTACACGTGACGTCGCACGTGGTCGCGTGTAGAGAAAATAACATTGGTTTTACCAACAGCTTCATTTTTAATCAAATCGTTTCGATTAAAATGTTATACTATTACTATAACTTGAACTGATACGCTTAATTCGTAATAAAACATGCTATGAGAGAAATTACAATGTTGGTTTAAACCGACTTACACAGTACAGTCCATCAAAAGAGTTCATCGTAGAGTTGAGTGTTTTAAGTTAGTTTATTTTTGTCCCTTGGCTCCCTTCTTAACCCGCCACTGTATATAATTGTTTTTCTCAAATCTGCATCGTAGTGATGCTTATAATTATAATTAGTGGAATTCGTGGAAGTACATATAAGATTAATTTATTGAACGCAACCAATAACAATGAATTATTAGAATTATATTTTGCTAATAGTATTAAATAAACCTTTAAAAATCAAAACAATTTATAAAAAATCCCATGTTGCTATTTACTGTGAAACTGTCAAATCTTGCAGCTATTGTACTACAGCATGTTTTATAAATATTGCCCCGCTCTTATATGTTAGCATACTGTGGTGCATTTTGTCATTATTTAACGTAGAAATTTTCCCGAAACAGCTGTTTTGACCTCCATGTTGTGTTTATCTGACAGTGGCCTTATCACGTTACGTCGTCTTTACGATTAAAAGTCTAATTTTTGATGATCTTTGACTTTCACTTATGTTTATACGTGGGCCAACTATTGGAACTAATGCTAACAATCACAAATTCATCTTATATGTATATTTTTCCAAAATCTTGCAATATTCTGAGAATTGTATTCTGTGTGGTATTTTCCAAAGTAATGCTTCTTAAATAATTGCACATGCCCTATGGTTTTTTTTAAATGGTTGTCTTAGGGATGACGCTTGTAGGACAATGCCTCGGACAATGCTTTAAGATTAAATAAATGTTTGTGATTTTGCTGTGCAACTATCACGAAATTTGGTTTTATCTCATTCATTAAAACAGTCACAATAATAGTTATTTATCTGTTCGATTATGCAAAATAAAAGAAATGGAACTATGTGGACTTGGACTATGATAAACAATGACTTTCTCAATCCCGTTTAATAACATAAAAGATAGAAGAGGAACTATGTTCAGACCGGTTCAGACTATGAACATGGTATTTTAATGAATGAACTATTGGTTTTGCCATAGTTGCACAATTCTCTATTTGGTACTACTTTAAATTTTGTAAAGCTTGCAAAGGCAGTCAAAGAACTCCGAACGGAATCGCCCGCGTCAACAACTTTTTTGAAGAACCAACTACCTGAGAGATTAATGAGAGTGAAAGTATGACACCTAACGCCATTCAAACGGCCAGTCACAACATTATAAATATGAAATAGTAAACCTCACATGACGGATCTTCATCCAGTTACGACTGCATAATATATGCAAGTAAAGCGTCGGATAACCATATAACTTTAGCTGATTCTTAGAAATCTGATGACATAATGTGGAAGTGGTTCAGCCATCCTTTCCCCAACTTACCTGTAAATATAGAACACCAATAAATTAGTCATTCAACCTCGAAGTTTCATCCTACAACAATAATTAAATGTCGGGTGTAGGATATAAAGAGCTATAAGTATTTTCTATGTGTATATATGAAGTGTTGACAGTTTATTTTTACCATCGCTTAAGATTCAAGTAAAAATTACCTACCCTTTCTATTTGACCCCAGTTACAATTTGATGCCTTTGTCGCGTGTAATCCCTGTATTTTAACTCATAATCTGTTGCTCTTATGCGAGGTATGGGCGATGGAGAATTAACTCTCTATACACATCTATTTCACATTTATTTGACGTCCATAAAACTATGAAGCTTTGATGATATCGACCTCTCATTGATTTGACGTCCATAATACTATGAAGCCTCAATGCTTGCACGATTGGAAAATGTGAAAAATGAAATATACATACATAATACCTCGATTGATACGATTTCGGATAGAAGGTACTCTGACCCTGGTTTCTATAGTCTATAGATAAGCGGAATATACGTATATTCAACAGATTTCTGTTATGGCATATGCTATAGTAGGTATACATATTTTTGTAAATATACTGTGCGAGGGACCAACTGTTACTAACTTCATTCTATGCGTAACTTTGATCGTGCGATGATAACGCCCGCATTTGTGCGGAAATGTCACTTCAATGTGTTGTTTACAAGTTATGGAAATCATTTCGTTCTAAGTGGAAAACAAAAATGATATTGACCGTGGAGTTTAAACGCAGCAGTGTGACTTCCTTATATTTGGCCAGAAATGTTTATGTATCGTACCATCAATCGTACACTGTTACTGGCAGCTTCACAAAATGTAACAACGGCGGACCAAAATGAAGAACTTCCCGGCAAGTTGTTCAAAAGGTCTCGAATTGAGCAAAATTCGAAGCAAAGCGCAAGAAAATTGGCACGATCTTGTAATATACCTCTCTCTAGCGGTGTTATTACAATTAATATTAAATTAAATATACCCTTTTTCTAATTATTAAAAAGAATCACTATCAGGTCTGTCTCCTTATGTACTTACCTTACTTCTTAATGAAATAAATAGATATTAACGTATCTCATAAATCAATTTGACATTTTGAATTATGTCGTGATTATAGTTTTTTAAAACCTCGGGTAGTCAGTTCAAGCATTGGGATTCCTGTCTCCCAGCTGAATAGATAAATGTTCAACTAACAACTTTCTATTGTATTTAACGACTGAATTACTTTTAAAATATAATAAATATTTGACTTTGTTAATCAAATACACTTTCAGGTACTTCAAAAAATTAAATTCATACTTCAGTTTGTTAGTATTTCATCGAAGTTTGATCTGACATTACAAAATAAATAGATATTGTCAAAAAGAGTTTAATTTCCAAACTTGATTTAAATGACGATTCTAAAAAATAACCTACTCCAAAAATGTAAATTTCAAATTATAATGATCGAAAACCGTCGAGTACTCGAATCACTATCAAATTTAGAAAATTAATTATTCTAAATTAGTTTCTAAATATATATTTACAATTCTTTTAATGATTTGCCGCACCAAACTTGCTATATAACTTCTTAATATTTCATAAGAAATGGGCACTAACATTCTGATTGTATATCTTGTACCTGGTTGTGTTATCCCAGCTCCTAACTGGATAAATGTTAGTCAGCAAACATCTCCCTGGGTTGTTCCCGACCAAATAAAAAACTCGTAGCTCTTTGACACCTCTAAGATGTGGATAGACAGTTCAACAGCATACCACAACACTCACTTGCACTGGTTTTACTGGCTTCGTAGTAAAATACCACGTTAAATGGACTCAAACAATCTTGAATTATATATTTGAATAATACTTGTGACTTATAGTCAAATTTGATCGTAAAGAATACTATATTGCTATTACGTATCAAATCATCAATTATCATTCTGCACAATTAATGAAAATTTAACCCGTAACGTGATTATCTATCGCAGATTATCAATTCAAATTATTTTTTACTACTTCATATAAGCTACAACTCTGGTTGCTCTTTACGCCACCAGTTAAAACATACAACTGTTACATCGCATGATACCCATTGGATATCTGGATATTATTATTAAATTAAATGTATCATTCATACAGTATGCTGCATTACAATCTCTCAACATCTCGGACTGGAGCATTCGCCAAATAGTGAAAAAAAGACTTCAACAGTTCGAGACTTAACGCGGGAGCAGAAAAAGAGTACAAATACTTGCATTTATTTTTCTGCCGTTTACAGAACACTTAACTTTAATACCGTTGCTTCTTAACTTTATTTATGAACATCTTATTAACTAACTAAATTCTAAGTCCAGTTTGACCAAGAAAACTCAGTAGGCGTTTACAAATTTCCAAATAAGCCTATCAGAGCAGGTCTAAATTTTGGACTTTTGGCACATACATACGGACGTGACAGTTCATAATAGTCCTATGAATTTACCAATTTGAAGCTTTCACACACTAAAATTTGTCAAGCTCAACTCGTCGCAAATTAGTTTTACAATTCTGCTAAAAGAATTTGCTCTCGCCGGCACGTAATTTTTATGATCGAGTTGCAACAGTTGCACTTCTGACCACGTACTAGCCATATATCTTCGGCCAATATTTCGGCTTACGAAGTAAACCGTGCATACATTTACTCTAATCTATTCGTGAGATTGAAATATCTCCAGCCAGCCAGAGAAAGGCACATTTCTAAACATCGGCTAAATATTCGCTTGTTTTTATATACCATTTTGCCTACGAAATTGTACCTTAAAATATTTATGATACAAATGGCTTATAGCTAACTAAAGTACAGTCTATTCCTACAACCGCGTATAGTTTATTTCATTAAAGAACGCAAATCGTAACAGTATTTATTCCTCTATCTGTAAAGAATGCTTATATGCTTCCGGGATTCATTTTGGTTGAACATTTGCCCACGTATTCGACAGACGCTAATCTTCTGGATTTCTCCATGTGGAGTATTTTGTAGGCTAGGGTGGTTTCTAAAAAACACCAAAGTTTGGACGCGCTCAAGGCACGTCTTCGCCAAGAATGGCAACGAATCCCGCAGTCCCACATTCGTGTAACGTGCGATACTTCAGCAGACTCAGCGCCATCATCAAAGCCAAAAGCGGTTATATCGAACAATGAATTTTGTTTCTTGAAATACAAATATTTAATATTTTGCGAAAGTATTTTTTTTCTATTAATACTATTATTGTCTTCTTCTAGCCTCGCGGATCCGAGTAGTGGTACATTGCTTTCTTCCATGCTTGACGATTGTGCGCTAATTGCTCCCAACGTACTTTTCCCTGCTTTTCAGGTTTTCTTGGAGAACGCCATATCGCTTGCGGTGACCCCTTTGGCTTCTTCCCTCAAATAATTCTCCATAGACTAACGTTTTATGCATATAAATTATTATCAAACTACTAGATGTAATTCATTTTAAGACACCCGGTAAAAAGAAGCTTGTTTTATACGAGGGTTATTTTTTATCAACCTCCCATTCAATGGGGCTAAAAAACCAGAATGAATATGACATATTTATTGTATAGAAAATGTAAGTACATCTCTCAGCTACATTTCTACATAATCTCCATTTCGATTAAGGCACTTATCACACAGTGTTACGAGCTTTTCTATGCTCTTTTTAAAGAAGGTTGCCGTCAGTTCACTCAGCCAACTGTTCACGTTGGTTTTCAACTTCTTCTTTAAATTTTCTGTACCGTTCTCGCAAAATAGTGACGATGAATTTTGCCATCATTGTGCCCTTGAGAGTTTATGCCTTTAGCCAGAAAAAGACGAATTACGGCTTACGGTGCGAAAGTTTCACTTGGCAGGCGGAATAAGCCGTAATTTGCTTTCTTCAGGTTGAAGACTCCGAAGGGCATAATGCGGCCAAAATTCATCTTCAGATCAGTACAGTTTATGAGAGACGGTTGTGTGCGATAATGGTGCAGAAAGTTTAAAGAAGTTGAAAACCAATTTGGACTGATGTACTTACATTTTCTATGCAATAAATGTTTCATATACATTCTTGTTGTTTATTCATACTTAATCGGAGGTTGAAAAAAAATAAGGGAATCGAAGGTTGAAAAAAATAAGGGAGGATGTTTTCGTGTAAAACGGAATATGTTTTATTTAATTTTCTTTCAATATCACGTAATATAGCTGATTAATAGTGACTTCAGCTTCTCATGTCGAATCCAGTTTGAAACTATATCCCCAAATTACACCAAAGTGAACCAATAGTGTCAGATATCGGCCTCTTCTTCAAGAACTGTACCAGTATTCGTTATCAAAACATGTTTCGTCTGTAACATATCGTCATATACTTCAGTCACGTGGAATGGTTTTATCGGGTTTTATTCAACGTGTCAGTTGCATTTTTTCAAAAGCACTCGTAGAATTTTAATTTGATTATAAAACAAAATTCTAGCCGGTACCCGTTGGTTTTCCGAAGCAGACCGAAATAACCTGCTTAAAAATGTTCTGATTATAATTGCTGCCACCAAATAAACTGGAACTGATTTGCATGAGAACTTAAGCGCGAATTCCAGCAGAGTTTAGCTAAAAATAATTTAGGAATACTTTATCTGTGGTCCTACTAATTGGCAAATAAGATTTTGCTAATTCTAAGTAGCACGTTGTTACTGCACATGTGGATTTTTCACATTACATATATTGATTCTTTCTACATTTAGCTGTTTTGACATTACTATTTTATATAGTTTTGCTGTTTAATCAGTATGATGTGAATGCTCTGCTCAAACTATCTAATTGTTTTCAATTATTTGAAGATAGTAAGACGTGCGCCGAATAGGCAAAAAATAATATCTAAAAGACTACTTATTATCTTATCAAATTAATCAATCAGCGTAATTAGTCACAACATTATAGTAAGCTACTAGCAACTATTTTATCAGTTTTCGGAACCTTCTAATGAAGACGTTTGCAAGGTGAAAGCTGTTTTTCCAAATGGGCGTTGTATTAATCACCTTGGTGGAATGTACTACTTCATGCACAATTCCAACCAAGGCAACAAGTTTCAAAACTTGGTAGGCAACTTTTTGAAATCCCACGTACGTGGGCGTGAATAGTGAATCATAAAATTAACACTCTGCGAAAGTTTTATGGCGTTCAGGTGTTAATTTAGATTAACCCTTGCATAAGTGTGATGTAAACTAATAACCTTAGGTATTGTGGTGTATGTTTAATGAGGTGAGCAGGGAATTGTATGATACAAAGGCAACTTCTGCGGTTTCTAGTTAATTCAAATGTGCCAAGAATAGCTAATATTGCAAATGGAAATAATTATTGTTTTTGGGGACAAACAAGTAAGCGGAAAAGCAGGGCTGCGGATATATACATTATTTTATGATTTGTTGTTATGCGATTTTGTATATTGTTTGAGGCTATCGCTGCTGTCCGAATTGTGAATATTAAAACCAAATTTCGTCCTAGACCGCTTCGTCTCTGTAGATGAACACCAGCATGTTTTTGTTCATTACATATTGTGAACGCAAACAAGTATTTCTGT
This sequence comes from Agriotes lineatus, assembly GCA_940337035.1. Classification (NCBI taxonomy): domain Eukaryota; kingdom Metazoa; phylum Arthropoda; class Insecta; order Coleoptera; family Elateridae; genus Agriotes; species Agriotes lineatus. Next base: position 46,937 of record CALNHX010008215.1, read on the forward strand.
GATTGCCATGTTCGCTGCTGGCTTTTGAACACTTATATGGCACCCATGATTTGGTTCACGTTGTTATTAGAGTACTTTGGGGCTCTGAGTAACTTTTACTCTGATGATGTAAGCTTTATTGTCGTGCGAAACGTTGATCTATATGGGTGTACAAATCGCAAAAAGGCAAAGATCACGAACGAACATAACAATCACACAGATCAAAGTCTAAGTCGAAATTTGACGAGTCTTAAATCTTCTATCGAACTTGACTTCAACCCCCCAAAGTTGTTGCATATATTCGATATAAGTGCTAAAAATACAACTTGGAGATATTGGCAGATAAAAAATAGATATTAGTGCTGAGGTGTAAACTGGAATTGGAGATTAAAATAAAATCATGTAACAGGCAACGTACTGAACGAAGCACAAATAGTAATTGAGAAATGATTGAAAATTTGGGGTTGCCTTAGATAGACTGGAGGGATAAAATAGATACATGTTAATATAGAAATCCACAAAAGCCCAGTACGTCATGTGGTAACATATGCAAAAATAAAAAGATAAACCGGAAAATACCGTTGAAATTATGACTTTGAGACCTAGTTGCGGTGTATTGAATTCTATAAGATACAGGCAAACAGCCCTATAAATAAGGAACTTAGAAAGATGTCAAGTCGTTCAAAAAAAAAAAAAAACGAAAGCCATAATACTTATTTTAAAACACTTGTTTCTTTCTAAAATCATATTTTTAGTTTTTATTTAGTTAAAAATACCGAGGAAAATAAATGGCAAACTAATAAACAAGGCGTTGGACTCGCCCACGCCAAGAGGGATGACACAACTCTACTTATCAATGGTTATTGCAACAAGCGAGAGGCTAATAATGTAGTGCTTCCTATTTATACTAACGGCTTCGTTGTAATTTTTCCGCTGATTCGTTTCGCATGAAATCTGTCTAGCAAGCTGTGGAAAGTTCTAGGACACCGTGCGTGTAATGCAAGGATTCCCTTTTATGCCGTACAATTTTTAGTAGACAACTTTTGCTAGTTGGAAAGAACAATTTAAGTCCGCATACCGAAATCACATTTGTTTGCTGGGGCTGGTCCTAACTACTGATCTAAGAGTCGCGAGTTCGATTCCCGGTTTCGGTTGTGTTTTTAAAAATTAACAAAATGTGGATGAAACCTCGACAGAATGCCATCATTCGGAAGTGATTTAAATCCGTGGATCCTATGTTACTACCATGTGTAACATGGAAAAGATCCCTTGTTAGGGTTCTGGGGTTGGAACTCCTTAGTCTCGGCAACTTCTAAGTAGGATATGACCAAAACAGTCGGTGTATAAGGTGCCTAGACCTTGTCCATAACAAACAAACACAATTTGTGTACAAATAAAATATAGAGGCGCCATTACGTCGTTTTTTTCATGCCCATCTAGTAGCAGTCATAGAGGAAAAATGCAATGGAAAATAATTCGAGGGGCAATAAACCTAAATACATATATCTAAAAATAGCAAATATACTTAATTTATTCAAGAATTAATAAACGCCTGCTTTGTATTCTTAGCTAAGTACCTACTACGAATTATGAAAATGGAAACACAGCTTTCGGTATGTAATATTCAAATGGTTTATAACATAACATGCTAGCTTTTCTGGGATTAGCAAATAAATAGTAATACAGTACTTATACATATATTGGATGGCTTGTTGTACCATATTAACATCATTTTCATCACATAGGTGCATCGAACCATCCTTCCAGTGGCGGCTCGCTCTAAGGAGCCATGACTACCAAACAAACCAATCATTCGAGTTTTTTTTAATTCTGACAGAAACATTTTTCTCATTTTAAAGACATGAATAATTTTTATTTCATAAATATAAGCTGTTCGATAAACTCTTGCTTGCTTTCACAGATTCAGCTTTTCGACAGTTTATAGACTGCAGCGGGGGGAGGTGATGATGCTTACAACTTTCGCACGTAGGTTGACTAATGCAGAAACCCCCCCGCGCGGAGCATATTCTGAAACTGCACACTTACAAGACTTTTACACTTGCATTTTGTGAATTTTCGACAAGATTCTCTTTATTCTGAAAATGCAGGTCACCGACCTAATTACGTAGCCGCATACTCTGCAGTTTTCCAAGCTGAAACAAATGAAAAACAACATATTGAAAATTATTTATCTGTTTACTTATTATCTGTAGTTCTCGCTGAAATATGTTAGACTTTTCATATTTTAAACTTTTCTTTGTATTTATTCAAGTTTGCTTGAGGATGCTTAGGTGTGTAATTACGTAATATAAAAAATATGTCAAACTGTAAATGAAGGCGAATTAGACTTCGCCGATGTATATCAGTTGATACAGATTATGATTTTTATAATTTACGATTTTTATTTATTTTATATACATATCCGTAATCCGTATTATACACTTAAAAATGCAATGGCATATAATGCGACAGCCTCAGACTTCGTCGCTGAGTAAATTGACATTTCCATTGTCTTCAACTGCATCACATGAAAGCAAATGTTTTTCCATGCGTGCAGGAATTCCCTGCATTTGCTTTTCGCATTTCTTAAATCTTGCCCAATTTCCAGTACTATTGGATTTAATCAGTAGAGTTGGGCAGATATGCTGTAAAGAGAGCGCATATGTTCTCTAAAGCTATTAAAACTATCTTATACAGGGTGTTATCGAAATTAGTGCAAATATTTTAACCCGTAATAGAACTCGCCAAACTGAACAACTTCTCCGTTTATCATTTTTTCGAAAACGCCTTTAAAACTGAGTTAAAATTCAAAACAATTTTACTCTAAAAATGCATACCCGCCTATGGAATAATATTTTAATTAAATGGCACAAAACACAAAAAACAGTTCTTTAATATGCAAACCAACAAAAACTGCATAGGTACTGATAAAACCTTTAGTTCACATCTGGTCACCAACGTACTTTATCAATTGAGGTAGGTAAGTTACTGACCACATGTTTTTTGTGCAAGAACTTTGCAGTTTTAATATATATGTGTCATTCACCTTTAACTCAGATTTGCTTACCAAGCGGCTCGTCAAATTTAGAGGAGATAAATGATTGAGAAAATATGCGATTAAATGAAAAATTATAAATATTAAAGTTGTTCATTTTGGCGAGCTCTATCACTGGTTAAAATTATTGCACTCATTGCCATAACACCCTGTATATTTACAGTATATGCTTTAATATAATATACTCAAATAAAAACAAATGTTTCTCAACATTTCTTTAAAAAGATGCAAACGTAAAGACGTTAATATTTCATTGTTGAATTTTAGTCGTTATATAATCAATGTTAATCTTTTGCTACTGCTAACCTGACAGAAAAAAAATGCAATAAAGACAACGATTTTTCTAAATACTTCTAAGAATAATGACAAAATACAATTGTAATATGTTAAGTAAACTACAAACTATAATAAAAATAATATAGAAACTACTTGTTACAAGGGATAATCATGTGCTTTTCTATATTTTCAACTAAAAATCTTTGGTGATTATCTAGTATATTTTAAAACATGGAAAATGTTTTTTGGCATCACAAGACGTTATGGGTCAATTTTTAAATAAATGGGATTTTGGTAGCACACTTTTGTTTATTGTGTTCATCGTCAGAAAAGTTTCCATGTAAAACATTTTTTATGGATTACAGTATTTATAATCCACATTTTTTCTTAAATCATTCAATTTTCTAGACGAATTTCCCATCGAATATCCTATTTTATGAGATCTTTTGGAAGACGTTTCTATTCAACGTCGTCGGGAAATGGGAAATGTGGTATATGCATGACGGTGCGCCAGCACATTTTTCCCGACTTGTAGCTGACTATTTGAATACGAGTTACAACGGGAGATGGATTGGTCGTAATGGCCCTGTACCATGGCCACCTTGGTCACATGACCTCACTCCTATGGACTACTTTGTTTGGGGGTACATCAAATCAATTGTGTATTCGTCTCGAGTCGACACTGTAGGTGAATTAAAAAATTTAATTACTGAAGATTGTGAAACCCTCAAACAAAATTCTGAAATGATAAGACGTGCTCAAGAATCGTGGATTCGACCTGCTGAATGCTCCATAGCAGAAGAAGGAGGGCACTTCGAACAGTTATTATAAATTTGACTAAATTTCTGTATCTATTAAATCAGTTCTTTGTCAAGGATATCTTTGAAATGAATGATTTTAGGACATATGTTTATTCCCTTATATTTGTTCCGTGCAATTTTGAAACACCCTGTTTATTCAAAAATGTAACCCTCAACAGGCATCATTGTTTCACCGAACATAACTAGTATCGTGGGGTGTAATGGCAATCAACTGCAAGGCTGAGAGAAAATGTGAACAAAATAGTAATAATAATAATAATATTGTCACTGACATTACCATCTTGTGCAAAATAAAACCGTCCTTTTCCGAATTGTCTTGTATCACCGAAATCAGTAGCAGGTCGCTCAAATTATTTTCACTTAGGTAACGAGGCATACTGATAACCAACGACAAAAGCAAAAGACAATGTAACTGGTATGGTACGGTTGTTGGACACCCCAAAACACTTGAACAATGACAGTAAATTATTTTAAAGGATTTTTTACATTGGTGTGTGGTCTTACCTATCTGAAAGAAGACAGTTTTAATTAAAGTATAAATACATAATTTTTATAATAATAAAGATGTTGGAGTGTCGAATCATTTCACGATATCGGTTGAGGGTTAACAAAAGCTACCAGGTCGTCAGTTTTCTTGTCGCTAGTTTTTCTGAAGAGAAAAAATACTTCTATGCTAAAGAAATATCACTCCTCCCGAAAAAGTGGGAGAAGTGTGTAAGGTTAAGCGGTGACTACATCCTATACCGTAAAATCGGTGGTCTTTTTGTATGTATCCTTGTTCGTTATCTCCTCCGAAGATACTGGACTGATTAAATTGTATGATAGCTTAAAAAATTTTTAATTTTTAGACTTAGATCGTAGGCTGGTTTTTATTTTCAAAAAAAGTACAAAGAAGTAAAGTTTTGATTAAAACGTGAAATTAGTAAAGCTAAGCGTGGCTCGGGTGATTTACTATATACCATTATACCAGTACCTTATTCAACGAAGCATCGTAGAATGCTCGCCTGCCACGCATGCGGCCCGGGTTCGATTCTTGGTCGATGCATCCTTTTTTTAAATTTATATTAATGAATCTCTCTTAAATTAGCGAAGCGAAGCGTAGATCGAGTGATTCACTAGTTAACAAATACGAATTAATTAGTGCTCTAAGCATTTTCCTCCTACCCTAGGCAGATTATTAATAGAGTATCTCTATTTCAAAATATCGACTGAAGATGCGGAAGAGAAGAAATCAAAATTTCGAATTTGAAAAAAAAACAGTTATGCACCGTAGGTCTAGCTGCCGCCCCCTAAGCCCTAACGCCCGGCTACCGTGGACCCCTTGTACCCCCGCTTAATAGACGAATGCTTGTTTTTTAAGGTTATCTAGTAACTATAAGGTTTACTAACATTTCTATTCCTTCTTTATTTTTTGCAGCCTCTAGTTTAAGGACCCATACAGTTTTGATTGGGCCTTAATTGTTACACATTTCATTTAACCCGAAAGAATATCTGAAAAATTACAATAAACCCCCAGAAGTAGTCCATAAATGCCGTTACCTCCGAACGACGTATACGGGTAGCAAGCGATGTCTGGTAATGTCTAAAAGCAACAAGCAAGAAAGTCTCAAGCATTCGCATAACCTGTACTGGCAGCAATGTTACAACACGGCCACGTTAATGGATTTTTTAAGATTCCCAATTCCGGGCAATAATTTATTCACTTCTAGCCACCGTGTGTCGGGTGTGTCTATTTATAGTTGCAACAACCTACAACGTTCGATCCATAGTCACCAGCTGCTTTCCGACGCAACGTAATCAGAGATTTCTTAGAAAATCCAGGTAGAACTTGTTGGCTTTACTCGGAATTGGTAATTCCTTTGAGAAGTTCCTCGCATCCAAGGTGCTCGCTACCCTGTCTCCGTTTTTACCTGCTAGGAAATACACCTGACGGGTGTTTGTGTTCAAGGGAGTCACCCCGTTTGTTCCTTTACCTAGCGGTGGCTCTGTTTGGGGTGGCTAGATTTTAGATCTACGACCTTCGTGCAATGGCTAAATGCCTTTGAATTCAGTTCAGTGTTTTTACTGTTAATTGCGAAATGGAACTGAGTTTATATGCATAGGTGGAGCTGTTTAGGGCGAATCCAATTTGTTTATAACTAGTTTTTCGAGTTCTTGCAAGGCAGTCAGTGTGAGTGTAAAGTATTGTTTTTATCTGTATATATTTGTATTCTGTGGATGAATGGCACACCCACGGATAGACACATCCTCAGCTCTTGGTTACATCTTGTAATGTTCCTAAATCTATTCAACTGGAAATCAGTTGTGGCACATTTTTTTTAAAGTTAAGAGCGTTTAATGGTGATGTGACTGTTGCTCTTTAGTTATTGATTTTAATATCTATAGATCTATACATACATATACAGGGTGATTCATAAGTATGGTAATCACATTTAAGGGTAGTACGTTAAAAATTAATAAAAATGCTAGAAAAACTTGAAAACATTTAATTGCTTACATTGTTTGATGGTCACTGGAATGAATTTGTATGAACATAAGTTCGCACAGGTGGTTGCGATAAGACCGAATTTGCATAACATGCAGAGCCAAAAACAGTTGTTTGGATATATCAATCACATTTGGTGCATTAAGTTATAATGTACTCTTACCTGATTTATCCAGTAGTTCTCAAAATTCTGCACCAGGTTCTGATCAGTTTTTTTGTAAGCAATTATATTGTACTAGTGAATCACCCGAGCTACGCTTCGCTGTGCTAATTACACGATTTAATTAAATTAAATCTAATTTAATTTTACTTTACTTTTTCGTGCTTTTTTTGAAAATAAAAACCTGCGTACGATCTAAGACTAAAAATTAGCAAAATTTTAAGCCATCATACAGTTTAATCGGTCCAGTATCTTCTGAGGAAATAGCGAACAAAGATACATACAAACATACAAAGAAAGAAAGAGAGCAACGATTTTATGTTATAGGATATTGTCTTTTCCAATTAATCATGCATAATGTTACTCGAGCGTGATTATATTTCCATATAAAACTTAATTTTGTGTCTGAAAATGCCAATTTTTTAATTTTCAGTGAGTTTTTAAATAATAATCAGAAGTAACCTAGTAGCCAAAGAACAAAGCTAATTTGTTTATGATCCAGGTTTATAACTCCTGTACTAATATAATATGATTGGAATGAATTGAGTACTAAGATAAGACATGCTTTTTGCACGAAACTCGACATCCCCAGGGGTCAGGGAGGCCCACCTGGCCCCCACATTCCATGAATGAGGACCTCGACGGACCTTTCAGTTAAAAGTGTTCATACTTGTTTAAAATCTCAAACCAATAAAACGAACTTTTCAGGACCTTGGTAATCATTAGAAATAAATGTGCAATGATGAAAAATATAATTAATAAATAAGAGCTTATTTTTTCTTTGGGCGAGACGTAGGGTTACCAACATTGAGTCGATGCTGACACGAACAAAATGGTTTTTGGGTGGAGAAAAAAATGAGATAAAATTAATAAAAAAGTGGAAGATAAAATAGTTTATTACAATATAATTGAAATGAATTGGCGCCTCTCAAAATTGACGCTTGAAATAAGCCTTTAAATATAGCACAATGGGTGTACTTACATTTACACTCGAAAAATGGGTTTGCGGAATTTGTAACTACTCAGCATTTTAACACTTTGCAGCAAACTTTGGCTGCCAAGCTCCTTTAGGCGGCTTCAATATAACTTATATCTCCCTGGGCGAATTCACGTACTATACTTTCCAATTTAACAAACCCATGCAGCTCTCAGAAGAAGCTGCGTGCGACTGCTGCTTTCTCTGTTAAATTTGCATGAATTGAAAATCCCCGCTACCCGCGTAAAGCGTGTGTTTCTTGCTGCACGTGCGAAAACAGAAAGTCAGAATACACGTCCAGCTCAGGACCGGCTTTGCGAGCATTTGCTTACATAAAATACAATACTAAACATAGGAAATACAACTTGGCTTCTACATGTAAGCATGAAAACAAATATTATCGGTAAGGGATCCATCTGGCCCGTTACACATAGCATAATTGTCGACCTTTGTAAATCATATGAATTAAAGAAAAAAAACAATTTTTTACATTCCATAAAAATATATTCAAAATCCATCTTAAAAGTTACGTAAACTATTACGAAACTACATTTTTCTGACAAACAATTAAGATTTTGACCACTTGGTACCAATGACTTCTGCTCTGAAGCTTTTAAATAGGAGTAAAATTTTTAACAGTCCATGTAGTATGTAGTTAACCTGAAGCATTTTATTAAAAACCCGAAGTCTTCGGGTCAAAATGACAGTGTTGGCAACCCTAGCGAGACGCCACATTGTGTGTTTGATTTTCACATGATTCAGAGCAGGCTGTGAGAAACAGTGTAAAAATGTAGTTACTAACCAAACTTGACATTTCTCCAAAATTTAAGGTTAACATTTTCATATAATTTCCGTTTTACGAGTGTTCATTTTTTTTCATTTAACTTTGAAACAAGCATCCAAAAATTACTTGATTCGTTTCCTTCAATAGTTTTTTTGATATTTGGTATTCAAGTTAATGATGTGACTGCGAAGTATCAGTGTCAAATTATGCAGTGACGAAAACATTTTACTTCAAATTTTAGGGAAATGCCGAATTTGGTGGGTAACTAAGTATCGACATCGTTAAAATAAAGCATTCTCACAGCCTGCTCTGAATGATGTGAAAATCAGATAGACTGTAGATGATATGTCAGTGGTATCGTCCGGACAATAGGAATTTGGATGATTAAATTGCTTAGCGACTTTTTAAGGTGGATATTTGGTGTGATACAGTATCAAGTTGCCTTGTAAAAATTTAAAAAAAATGGATAAACCGTGTGGTGGGCTCTAGAAACATCTGTCCAGTGGATTTTTCAGGTGATAATTCTTTGTATCCTGTTGTATTGTTTACATTAGATAAAAAACATGAAAGTTGAGTTTGGTGCAAGAACAAATTCTGAAGCCGAATGCCTACAAGACAAATTGCTGTAGTATAAAACCATTTTAACAGCACAGAAGAATTTGACCCTACATCAAGAAGTCTTTGGATCGCAGTGTCAAAATTGCAATAAAAGTAAAAAGAAGAAAACATTTTAGTAACCGCGATTTCCGTTCCGGTAATCCATAAAGATTTAACATTTTTTTTAAACGTTTACTTACGATCTGTTCACTTTTCACAAGTAAATGTCAACATAAAAATAAGGGAAGTAAATCATTTCATATATGACTTAAATTCCAGAGCCACCGCGATCCAAAGAAATGTTGATGATACTATATTTCCAAACGGAATATTTGGATTTGGTCGCGCTTTGGTGTATGGTTGAGCAAATCAAAAATGACAGGGAAAAGTGTTGTGACTGATGCTCACAGCTCTATAGCATCTATGAATTCCAAACTAGAAACGTTAGATATGGATCTTTGTATAGAACAGGGGAACTGCCAAAAAGGCCACGCATCGCCAGGAAGAGAAAAATGGACGGGTAGCAAAAGACCCAAGGACTCGATGTATGTACTTGTTCGGAGACGTTTTCACTGTTATCAAAGATGCAATCAGAATTGTTCTAAATGAAAGATTTTCCAAAAATAAGATCCGAAAAACAACTCTCAAAACTGGCCAGCTTAGCTGTAGTAAAAGTGTTCCTCCTACGAGACGAATTGCTATAGTGTAGTACATACATCGTTTCATTTCCAACTTTACCAAACAAATTGATGGCAAGAAGTGATTCCCTTATTGACTTGCTGGTCGATATGTCAGACAATGCACTTGAATTACAATCAGGGGAGATAGAACAACCTGGAGAAAGGCTTGATCAAAAGAAGTGAAGAGAATGCAACGAGCACAAGAAATGTAATAACTGCCTGGTTTATTGCTACATTGTTTATACTCGTACAATATGCAGTCTGCAGTATTAGCAAATTTCATTTTTAAAGTATTAATATAGCGGGTGTTTCATATCAAGAGTCCTGAAATTCCATATATTGATACAAGTTTGATGTAGACGTGGATATCAATTTGCGTGTTAAAGAAGCTATAAGCTATAACCCTTAGAGGGTAATAGAAACGCTTAGTCACGTACAATACAGGTTGTTAATTAAGTACATTTACCTGATGTTCAGCCGTTTTAAATAGACAAAATTACCTGAATACGTATCTTCATCCCAGTGGTTTAAGTAATCACCTAACCTCTTCGGCAATGTGCATAAGATACGTGACGTGTTCCATTGTTACTTTATGCAAAAGTACAGACAAATAATTTTTCAGGAAAGTCTGACAACGCTGTGAGTTTAAAGCCGATCCAATGCAACTAATAGCTATTAACATATCTATGAGTGTTATGAGTATAATAACTGTCGCATATGTTGTTTTCAAATCCTAGATCGTACAGCTCGGATTTAAGACATCTAATAAGTGGCTGGAGAAGCCGGGTAGCGCTATAGGATTGCTAGTAAGCAAGTCCTCGGTTCGAATCCCGCTGGGGCCGGAATTTAGGTTGGATTTTCTCTAAAATTACTGTTCAGTGTTTTGTATATTTCTCTTTTTAAGATTGTAGCTCCCGACAATGCAATTTAGGACCGACATGTTGCTTACCTTTGGGATGCTGTATCAGTTGGTGAATTTTGGGACGATATATATTAACGCTGCACGGAGGATTCTTGTGCGCTAAATAAATTTAAAAAAAACAATTCTAGAGTAATATACGCAAATATACTAAACCGCTAACTTTGTAGTGACAAATATATTTTTCATATTACTGTTTTTACTTCCCTCGTCTAAAAGACGAAGGAAGTATGTATTGCAATCGCGAAAAAAATTACCTTCCGAGATTTCTTCAGATCTTTACTTTCAGGGTTTCTAGATGACGAAAAACAGATTTTTCCCAATTCCGTCTGTCTATCTGTATGTCTATCTGTTGGCGGTATAACTAAAAAACTATTTGTTGGAGGATGACGATATTTTGCATGGATATTATATGTTTACCTGGAATGAAACCGAGAAAATTTCAGACAAATATATACAGGGTAAGCACCTTAAAAAAAAGTGTTGTTTATTTTTACGTTAACTTTGAAATAGATGGAAGTAATAATTTTCACATAGGTCAGGCTTTACACCTGCCGAAAATAGGACTCAACAGGATAATGTCACAAAAGAGTCGAAACGTTTCAACAATAAGGCCGTTCCGTTAAATAGAGGCGGGCGCAAATCCCAGCGGAATACTTTTTTTTTTCATTTAACTTAGCAATAAATGCTAGTAATAATTTGTACATAACGCAGGATTTATTCTTTCCAAAAATGGGAGCCAATAAATACAAAATAAATGTTTTACGATACAAAAAAGAGGCACAAATGAGCGCGTTAATAAATATAGCTGCGACGCAGGAATTCAAAGGGCCGGTGCTCGGTAGCGCAGTTAGAAATAGCCCAATCCCTTGCAATATCCCACAAATCGTGGGGGCTGCATACGCGGTCCGCCTGCCGTTCGAATTTGACCACCGGTAGGGTTTTTTATTTGAAAATTTATTTAATTTATTAGAAACTTAAAGATATTTTTACTCCTAACTTAATTTGATTTTTAAAATTTAGTGTCACAATGTTGACGAGGGTAGTTCTGGGTAATGCCTTTTACAAATTTTGTGGTACCTATTTCCATTAATATTCCGCTAAGTACCCATATTTTCATAAACGAGCACGGACCTTGTAGTGCTGAAGCCCACGCGGAATTTTCCTGGCTAGTCCGCCCCTGGACATTCTAAGAAAATCGCGATTTAACTATTTCCTCTATGTATTACCAACGAGTTATGCAGAAATAAAGAATGTCATTTGGAATTTCTTTTAAAAACAATTATCTGTTATCGAAACAACCGAATAAAAACATGTTTTTAAACGTTGTATCTTTCACATTTTGTAAAATAAATGTCGTAGTATAATACTTACAGTATCTATGTAGGTTGTGATTTAGTAAAATATTGCATTTTTTATATATAGGGTGTTTAAAAAATACGTTCGGATATTTTACCTTCTTAAACAAAAATATCCTAATAAACATGGGTCCTGAAGCGCTTCGTTTCTGAGATACAGGGTGTTAAAGTTTTTTTAAATCTTGTTTTTTATGTTATCTAAAAACGCTTTAAGCGATTTTAATGAAATTTTTACAGTTTATTTATGACTTTATGAAGTATCTTTTGGACCTATTACAGTTGATGTAGTAATTCCAGGGGCGTGCCCACGGGGCATATCGATTAGTTTTTTTCACAAAAAAATAACGCCCACGAGATATTTTGCCATTTTTATATATATTTTTTAATAAAGCAACTAAAAACGCAACTTTTTTATCTCCTGAGATTTTTCAGATCTCGCTTCGTTTTCAAGAAAAAAATTAAAGCCCATATTTTTGCACGTCTCTGAACCTGTAAGACAAAAACTAAAATGCTTCAATATATCAAAACTCCTTAGCCGACTTTAGTGAAACTTTGAAGGTTTACTGGTGGTATTAATATGTTTTGGCACACTTAGATTTAAATTATTTATTCCAGGGGCAACCGGGATTTTTTTCTGAAAACTTTAACACTGTATTGTATTGATGAGATCTATAAGTGGGTAAAATATTCGAACGTATTTTTTTAACACCCTGTATAAGGATCAGTTATATTCTTTGAATATAAGAACATATTTGTTATAAATACTTGAGGCTAAAGCAGTTTGCATATCGATAAAAAAATTCTATGGTCTAAAATATTGCTTGTGCAAATATTTAATTACTTCTCGAACTTCAAATGTATCCATTTTTTAAACTTCTCTAGAACCCCCCGTTTCTCACACGCAACAATTTTGTTTACAAATGTGAGACGCTTGTTATACGGGCTACGAATATATGAATGCACCCTCGTATGTTACCATAAAACCCTAGTATTGTACGTACCAACTTGGAATAATAATGCACATCGAAGTGTACAAAAATTATACGTACTTCTATTAGATACGCCTTGTTAACAATCAGAGCTTCTATATTTTTTAATAATCATTACCGTAATACAGTATTACATGGTCGAGGTACTTGGTATCATTCTAGTGTTGACCAATTTTTAAAACTCATTTTAGCCGACGATTGAGTAAATAAATGGACAGTTTTATCAACTAACTGATATTTTATGCATTTTCTTGTTCTTGCCAGAAATCTCTAAATTTTGTTGCAAAATGCACTAACTATTAAAATTTTACGATGCCAATTACGGAACGTATTTGTGTAAGTAAACTGATGCCAAGATTCTACCACCCTGTAATTTTAGAACTTAACTTCCATAAACTGTATATGAAAGAATGATCAACGCGGTTGTCACCGTATCCGTGTCCATATTAAATGCAGATTAATTTTTAGTTATCTGTTATTGCGTAGGCATGAATCAGTTGCACTTACACGCGAAGAATGTGATTACATCCAGCGCTCATGTAATCATGTTTTGATTCATCCAGTGTGTCATAAAGGTAGCGGGGAATTTAAAATCATGTCGCACGACATCCCTATCATGGCGAAAGATTGCGAAATTGCTCTATTTTAATTCGTTTATCTATATTGATTGTTGTTGATTGTAGCGGGGATTGCGCTGCATACTTTATTGAAATACATATGGCATTAATATGGAAGCCCTAGACTAAACTATAGAGATTACTATATCCTTGGTGTCAAATCAAACGCATCCGTTTCTTGAGTATGCGAACGATTATTTTGCTTGGCGTTATGGTAAAAAATGGATGTACTGTAGGATTAGAGACCTGCGCGGTTCCCGCGATCTTCTATTTCCACATTTTTATACCCGCACCCAATCACGTGCTTTTATAGTGGCAAAAAATCAAAATTTTCCCTTGGGATTTTATCAGTTTCTTTTACCACTTATGGCAATCACAAAATATGTTGTTTTAATCAAGGTGACATTTCAAAAACGTAATTTAAAACTGTCATTGTGCATCAGTATAAATGTCAAAATGAACCGATACTTGGGAAATAGTCCACAAAATGTATTTCGGGCTCATGATTTTGCTTGGAAAATGTTTTACTCAAGATTTGTTGTTTTTTGGCAATGCCCCTCGACAAACTAACTTTGTTAGTTTGTCTTGTGCCATTGCCAAAACAAAATACTTTCGTAAAAAAATTTTTTGGCAAAATCATTTGCCCTTAATACATTATTACTGACAATTTAACACAGCTGTCAAATAATTCAAATAGATCAATGACAAAGTAGCGTTGTTCTGTTTTCAGCCAATAAAAAAGAATTATATCGACATAACCACTAGTGCTTCCAAGCGGCATAATTTTTCGACATTTTCAATGTGATTACAGTTATTGTAATTTTTCATTTTGGTTCCTATGGAAACGAACTCACAGCATTCCAAATTTTACATAAAAAATTGCTCTCAAAATGAATGTTTACAGTTATATTCGTTGAATTTTCCCTCGAATACCATTCTTAGTCAAAGTTAAGTAGAATAACTTCGACTACTCATGGTATTATAAGTGAAATAATCCAGTTTAAATTAGTTTCTATAGTCTGGGTTGTTATTTTGTTTACAAACATGGTAACATTAAGTAAATGCCCTATGTCTAATTTTGCATTTTAGCCATGTCTTACATTTTTCTCACTGTATATTTAATTATTATATGGGAAGCCGTAGACCATTAACAACAAACTTAAGTCACATTGTTTTCGAGGGCGAAATCCTAGATTTTGAATTAGTATCTAGGAATGAAGAGGCCGCATACTGTTATATGTACTCATAATGTTCTTCAGAAGTAATAAAAAAGCTGTTAAGTTCTACTAGTAGTCACATATAAAACAATATCCAACGACAAAATTCAAAATTTATTTACGGGATTACTTGTACAATAGATGATCAAAAACCTATTCGTTTTACTAATCTACTTTTTTTGTTATGTGCTTATTTTTAAGTAAACATAAGTTAAAATTTGAAACACGCAAAAATTGTTAGTTGTATGTATTTCTATTGTAGTTGGTCAAGTTGAAGAACAGCTCTAGCTGAACTTCGCCAACTTAAAAATTAAGATAATTTATTATTATTATTATTATATTATTATATTCAGGTTATAGCAGTATACTAACAATTTGTTTCGAATCCCTGTAAGATCAAAAATAATATACATTTGCACGTCAGATATGGAAAAATAGGTAACTGTTACCATTTAGTGGCGGCTCGTGGATAATTTTGATGGTAGAGCCTGCCGAACGTAAATAGATATTTATGTATTTAGTGTGTAAAGAGAGCCATTTTGGTATGAGGATGCGAGTTTCGTGCCGAGCGGTAGCGAGGCGCGAAAAAGCAACCGAATACCAAAATGGCTCTTTACACTCGAAATACATACAACATTTTTTCTACGGTCCTAAATAAATAACATAATTGTTAAATAATTGAAATTTCAATACACACCATTTGATGAAGTCGTACCGCCGTTCATAAAGGCCGCGCGATTTGACCGGCAACAACACTCGTTGGTTGTTGCTGTCTGGGTCGCTTCAAATACTTCAGGCGGGGTGCAATTACCTTCAGATTCCATCTTCAACTTCACAAAAACTCACAAACACAATAAATCTGTTGCGTGATGCTGGACGCGCCGTGATGCAATTGTCAATAATTTTAGCCAGTTCCAGAAAAATGACGAATTAAATTAATAATCAGGTTAGCCATGGCGATGCGTAAAGTAAAATGAAGTGACGCGATTATTTCATTAAGACATTGTTTACGTGGTTGCGATGCTAAAATGGTTACTAGGGAAAAAATGTGTGAATCGCTAACTTTTCGCATTGACAGTGAGCGCTTAATAGTCAGTTTTACAGGTGACCGTAGAAAAATACATTTTCCATCCTCCACAAATACAGCTTCCAACATATCGAGATTTAAATATTTCATGGTAACCAGTCCATCAGTGAAAAAATTACCAAACTTTACATGCTCATAAAAGATGATGAACCGAATCTAATATATGTTATTTATTTTTTGTTTAAATGTATAATCCGGAAAAAATTACATTTCCACTGTTTGAGATTCATAGATGCATGCCTGCTTTCCATATATTATTTCAAGATGTGCTACAATTTATCAGTATTTATGAGTACAATAAAATTGATCATAGCATAGTTGTATAACTAGCTTATTTTGCGAAAATCCAACGTCACTTCTGTTGGAATTACATATGGGCTTAAAATATTCCGGCATGCGCACTCTTGAGAAAATTAAAAATCGAATGCTTTTGCGGGAAAAACAAATTTCGGTGCAGCCAACATCAGTAAGTAGACGTAAAACGGCAATGACCCATTAGATTGTGAGCTGGCACTTTAATATTATTTTGAAGGATCACTATCTAAACGTCATTTCATTAGTTATTCGGCGTT
>CALNHX010008216.1:0-63459 GCA_940337035.1 Agriotes lineatus
CCCGTTTCTTCGGGTGCGATTTGAAAGAAGTATGCGAGGGCACTGCCATAAAGTCTGCAAAGCTAACAATAAAGAAGAATACAAAGGAGCGGGCAAAAAACAGGCGAACTTTCCGCGTTCCTGCTTTTAAGATTTCCACTCATTTCCAGCATTAATTAGAAGTTTAAATAAACTTAAATTTTAATCCTATCGTCTTACCTTGCTCTGCGCCGCCATGATGAATAAGGATAACCAGAAAAGGCAAAATTTGTAATACTAATTCCATGTCGACTGCTTTTTGCTTTCGCCAGTGTTCGTCGCGCCACCTGGCGGACCGCATCTCCCCGCTACTTAATCCTGGAAAAATTATTCAAAATCAGCGACGCCATCCATCACTTCATTAAGATTCCCTACAAACGAACACAGATTTAATTATTAGCTGAATTTACGTAAGCCAAAATATCAAAGCACTAACGATAAATAAACATACGTAAAGAATCGAGGCGAAATTCCGAGTTACAAATTGAGTCATTACTAGGGCTGGGCGAAAATATCGATATATCGATAATATTATGGATATATCGATATACTACCATTTATCGATATACCCTTCTTTAAATATCAATGTATCGATATATCGATATTGAATTTAATATTTCCAAGTTTTGCACATATCGATATATATCGATAATTATCGATGTATCGATATATCGATATTAAATTTAATATTTCCAGGTTTTGCACATATCGATATATATCGATAGTTATCGATGGTTATCGATATTTATTGATATTTATCGATATTTATCGATATTTATCCATGCAGATATTTATCGATAGGTTCCGGGCTCCGGATTTTGTAATAATTTCTCCGGGTTGCACTTATTTTGTAATAATGTCTAAATATAACTTAACCGTCAATTATATCAATGACTATTCCCCTCAGATAATATAAACCAATCCCATCAATCAATTTTCAAAATTTGAACCAATCATAGTCGAATACAGCGAACATTTTGCACTAGTGCAATATCGAGAGTAGAAGGAGGCGAGAAACCCCCTCCACTTTTTATTTGATTCGCGGATTCGCGGTTTTATTCGCGGATTTCGCGGATTTAATTTCGCGGTTTGATCTAATTACGCGGTTTGATCTAATTAATTTCGCGGTTTGATGTAATTAATTTACATATGTGCTACTGATTAAATTACGCATTAGCTTCCGATTAAATTACGCGCGGCTATTTTTAATTTGCTTCTGGAATTACACGTCGGCCATCTTGGTTTTCTGGCGCGAATATTTGAATTTAAATTTTCAGATTTTTTTTCTAAGTTTAATTTTTTGAATTTGAATTTCCCGGGGCGTCGGCCATCATGGTGCGCGCGCACTTCTCACGGCGGTTGTTTTTAATTTTGAATTTTCGCGGAAATATTTGAAATTCAAACTGATAGATCTATCTCGCTCTTCGAAGCTGCTGTCTCTCTCTTGCATTCACTCGCGAAAATATTTGAATTTAAAAAAATCTCTGGACGTGCGGGATTCGAACCCTAGTTTTCTGGTCAACAGCCTTAGGACCTTACCGCTGCGCTATCGAGGTCTGTTGGATATATAGGAATTGAACAAGACGTCATTTCGCAGCTCTGCCGTCACACCGTTCGAATTTAAACAAACTATTTTTCAAAAATTTATATTATGAGAATAGGGAATGTTTAGCATATTGTGTTTACAGGCAGACACAATTTAAAAAAAAATTATATTTGTAACAGCTTTGCTAGAAATAATAATTTTATAATTTGCAATATAGTCATTGTCCCAAGTTTCTGGTTAATTTCCATTCAACCGCAGAAAATTTGAAAAGCTATATGAATAGAAATAATTACTTTATTTTATATAGCGAAATCACTGCATTACTTTATTCAAAACGCATTATAATATTACGCAATAGCTTCTGGTTAAATTACGCGATTTTTTCTAAGTTCCATTTTTAAAACAGGTCGAGACTGGTCGCTCTTTGTTCAACCTTGGTAACGTATTTGCTTTGTCCGTCAGAGGCTGCACTGCAAAACACAGGCACCGACATGCTCCGGCTCGAGAGTGGGGTGACTCTGACGTAATGTTTTTCGTACCTTCATAAAAGTGGCTGCGGACTCTATAGCGCATCGAATTGCTTCACTCCTAGTCGTCGTGTCAACACCACAAGTTTTACCTAAGATGGATCCTCGAAGTGTTAATAAGTGCCAAGAAAAACCAGTCCCCTACACCAGGAGACCGGCAGCAGAAAAAACAAGTAAGAAAACGCATCTTTTAAATAAAAAACAACACGGTGCACCGCCACAGCCTCCAGCCATGAACGTGGAGGCCAAGGGGTATTCACCACGTCTAGATGCCACCGAGGAGGACCTGCGGGTGTTCATTGAGGAGACGATGCCTTCCTATGACGTAACACCGATCGTGACGCCTGAGATCCGCCAAACCCGACGGGAAAAGAAACGGTTATTATGCGACCTCACTGTGCCTTTAAACAATAGCGCCAGCAAGGTTGTTCATTTGGGACTGGATCCTTATAAACAATTTTCGCCTGTTGCAAGAATTCTGAAGACCGACATTGTAGCAGGTGTTTCATTCACAGCCGAGTCGTGCATGACTTTTGTGGAAGCGCTACCGAACATGTTTGTGATGGCCAAGCAGGGGACTTTCAGATGTGAATTAACTGAGCACACAGTGGAGTACGTGAACAATGATACCTGCAGGATTATTACAAAGGACCCCGAGAACAAGTTTACTCTTTACGTAACGTATGAAACACTATCAAATTTATTGCCGATGTACAACTTGATGGTTGTGAAAATAAATGACTTGAAACGTGTAAAGTGCAATTTCCAAAATTTTGGTGAAGTGATCGTTGACAAAGTAATACATGCAGAAAATTTGTGTCTTGATGATTCAATCATTTTTAATACTCTGCGCTGGACTTTCGCTAACGATATTTTATTGCGGGAACTTGTGTTCAAATTTAAAATGTATGTTATTATAGAACTGCAGAAGTTGATTGATGCAGATGAGCGCATGAAACCGTACATGTCCTAGTTTATATGAAATATTGTATGAAAATGTAAATAAAGAATGTTTTAAACTGTATTTCTTTTTAATTATGCGGCGAGTGTTAGTTTATACATGCGGTAGGTTGGCCGAGTGGTTAAGGCGTCAGACTTAAGATCTGATCTCGAAAGAGGTCGTGGGTTCGATTCCCGCACTTACCATATTTTTAATGTATTTATTATGAGCGTGTTGATTTTTTAAGTTAGTTTATTCACGACGGTCCTACTGTAATAATCGCTCACTGCATAAAAATGGAACATCAGTTTTCACATCCGTTTTCTGCTATCATAGCAGGCCCCTCAGGATCGGGCAAATCGTTTTTTGTAATAAATTTCTTGAAAAATATGAAAAAACTCTGCACTGTAAATTTCGCTAAAGTTATTTGGTGTTATGGCGAGTGGCAAAAATTGTACGAAGATTTAAAATCTTTAGTCGAATTTCAACAAGGTCTGCCAGACATGACATCTTTTGAGGGGTCCGAACCCAAACTTTTAATAATCGACGATTTAATGAGGGAAACAAATAGCTCAGTCGTAGACATATTCACCAAGGGGAGCCATCACCACAATCTCAGTGTTTTTTTATTACGCAAAACATTTTTCACCAAGGAAAAGGACAGCGGGATATTTCCCTAAATGCCCATTACATTATTCTTTTCAAAAATCCGCGAGATAGAGCTCAAATAAAGCACTTAACCAGACAGATATGTCCCGAAAATCCTCGATTCCTTCAAGAAGCATACGAGGACGCAACAACTAGGCCACACGGGTATTTGTTATTCGACTTAAAGCAAAGTATACCTGATATAGCGAGGTATAGAACATCGATTTTTCGCCAAGATGGGGCGTGCTATATTTATATGCCGAAAAAGGGGTATAAAAGCTCGTACACTAACCAGTTTACTCTCATTCACTAGTGATGTCTCGATTAGTAATTAGAAATTCGGAGTTGTTGCGTGCTCTACATAAACTCGGACCAAAGGAGCGAACCGCATTATTAAAAGCCGTAGGCGATAAACAAATTCATTGTATCTGCGAGTGTGTGTATTGAGCTCTATTTTCAAATAAGATGGAAAATACCCGAAAAATGATGATTGTACCGCCAGAATTCATGCATCGCTTTAAGGATACAGAGAAATCAGAGCAAAATATATTATCCCAGCTTGATGACGAAATGCAAAAGGTTTTATCGTCTAAATTAACCGATCACGATAAATGGATCCAGTACAATCAGGTTTTACAAAGGTATCTTCATTTTGCGGATCAAACGAGGCAATCAATCAAGATACCTATAGAATCGAACAACAGTGGTATTTCAGATGCATATATTTTATCGACGCTCCCTAATACTTTTAAGAAAAACGGTGAAGCCTTTTTACGACTTCTAAGAATGTCAGATGAAGTGGAGTGGGACGGCAAGGGAACAGTCAGCATAAAAGGTGAAATTTTACCGTCCTCCAACATTATTGATTTAATGCATGATGTTCTAAGACCTAAGAAAACTACAAATCCGCCAGGCCGACACAAGTTCCTCGATTACATTAAAGAGAACAATGTACCTCAAGTGCTATTTGGGGATCCTAAACGTCAAAATGTACCAGACGTAAGTAAATCAGATGTGGAGAGTGACGTCGATCCTAAATTAACGTTAATAGCGACTGCAACAGCGTCCAAGCAAGAGGGTTCATCGCGAAAAACACCGAAAACAACGCAAAGATCGATATCGAAAATAAAGGGTATTTCTGCCTGGGAGCGTCTTAAACTTAAACTTAAACATAGCAGAATGAATTTGGACGCCATCTATTATGACGGTGCTCACCCTTCAGGCTTCGCAGGAGCAAACTCATTAATTTCTTCCGTGAAAAATAGTCACCCCTGTGGTGAAGTAAAGGATTGGCTAAAGAAACAGGACGCTTATACTATTCACAAAACTGCAAGAAAAAAATTCCCTAGAAACAAGTACATTGTTAGCAACATTTTCGAATTATGGCAGGCTGATCTCTGCGACATGCGTAGTTTAGCGCCCCACAACGACTGATATAATTTTATTCTAACCGTAATTGATGTGTTTAGTAAAATGGCATGGGCGAGACCCCTGAAATCTAAAACGGCTACTTCAGTAATAAACGCATTTCGTGAAATATTTGCTGAAGTGGGTAACACGCCCATAAATTTACAAACCGATAAAGGCAAAGAATTTATTGCTAGAGCCGTACAGAATTTTTTCAAACAACACGATATCACGTTTTATGTGACGCAAAACCCCGATGTTAAAGCTGCAGTCGTTGAACGTTTCAATAGAACATTAAAAACTAGAATGTGGCGCTATTTCACATACTCTAATTTTTTTTTTTTTTTTTTTTTTTTTATTAAGGCTTTTTTGGGATCTTAGCCCATCCGCCACGTGAATTTGTTACAGTAAATTACTTAATGTTAAACTTTTAACACGACCAAAATTTCAATAATTTAAATCTTAATTGACGCCTCACTCAAAAATTTCACCAGTACTTTATAAATATTTATATTGTTGGAAGAAAGCATGCTGACCACATTTAAGGGAAACGAAATACCCATTAACCTTAACTGCTCCATAAACTGTGTGCGTTGTATATGATGTTTGGTGCACGCAAAAATAATGTGGTTGAAATCTGCCACTTCATATCCACATTCACATTTTGGAGAATCTAACAAATTAATTTTATGCAAGTGAGCTGGAAAACAACCGTGTCCAAATTTCAGTCTTGCAACTGTCGAGTAGAAAAATCTAGATATGCTCCCCTGCTTATACCAGCGGGCATAATCGACTCTCGGATGAATCAAAGCATATTGAGTCATTCTTTCACTGTAAAACATTCGCCATCGAGTGTTCCAGTTGCGTCTGAGAATATCTGATTTGGCCAAAACAATTAGGTCTTGCCCAGACGTGTTATTGTCGTCAATGGTGTTTCTATGCACTGCTGCCTTAGCTAGCTTATCTACTTTTTCGTTAGGTTGAATATTCGAATGTCCTTTTATCCAGAAAAAACGTACTTCGACCCCTTTAAGTTCAAGAAAACAATATTTGGATACTACCTCAGACACCAAAGGATGACAGTTAGAGTAATGTTTTCTATGTCTGAGCGCTTGCAGTACACTTTGAGAATCAGACATAATTACAACATTATTAGCGTTAAGGGTACATGCGTACTTAATCGCTTCTAAAATTGCTTTCGTTTCCGCAGAAAATATGGACAAGTTGAAATTTAACTTAAATTGTTTTTGGATGTTATTGGTTGCATCATAATATGCGCCTCCACATCCATCTATAGATTTTGAGGCATCAGTATATATAACTGTTGCGTTTGATAAACGGTCCAATGTAGACAGATAAACCAGTTTATCGTTATATACATCTCCGTTGTACGGCGGAAATACAATTTTAACTGGTTTAAGATATTGAAGAAAACTTTCTGTTGGGAATTTAGCTTTGGGAATTACCTCATCGAAAGACGACACGTACCTGTAAGCTTCCACTAGAGGCGGCGATGATTTTTTCGCCCAGAACCTATTCACCAAATCCAAAACCGAAAGGGTGTGAATATTGTTATATATAGTATTTGAACTGCTAGTTTTCAGTTTTATAACATATTTAACAGCCATGAACTGTCGACGTAAATCCAATGGAGGTTCTTCCGCTTCTACGTGCAACGCTTCAATTGGAGTAGAACTCATTGCCCCAACACAAATACGAAGAGCCTTATTTTGAACAACCTTAAGGCGATTTAATTGTCCCTTACTAGCGGAACCAAACAAAATACAGCCAAATTCGAGATGCGAACGAATGCATGCGTTGTAAAAGTTGCGTGCGATTGTAACATCCGCTCCCCATCTAACCTTTGTCATCATACGAAGAAGGTTCAAATACTTCTCACATTTTGCAGTAATGTAATTGATATGTTGAACCCAATTTAACTTATTGTCGATTATGAATCCTAGGTATTTAACAGATTCTTTAATTGGAAGCTTAATATCTCCTAAGATAATGGAATTCTCTGGAAGGTTCCTGTGTCGAGAAAAAAATACCACATTCGTTTTTTGACTAGATAACTCGAAACCATTACGCTCTAACCACTTTTGTGTATGACTTACTGCCACCGAGAGGTTACTTTTGAGATTATCCAAAGATTTGTGAGACGAAACTATGCATATGTCATCAGCATATTGGATAGTTTTAACAGACGAATCAAAAATTTTGTGAAACTCGGCCGTATACAAATTGAAAAGAATAGGACTCAAAATAGAGCCCTGAGGCAGACCTATTGATACAGTTCTGGGACCTATTAATTGATTTTTATTAGTCCTGATATACAACCTGCGATCTCTAAATAAGTTTGTTATATTCCGTGCCACAAACATTGGCAAACCTAAAGATACTAATTTGTTTTCCAATATATCCAAATTTACACAGTTATATGCATTTTTAATATCCAAGAAAATTGTGCTTAGATAATAGTTATGAGAAAAACTCCTTTGAATTTCTGTGATAAGATCGGTTACAGCATCGATAGTACCCATTGATTTACGAAACCCATATTGCTGGGATGGGAGAATATTATTCACTGCCATCCACCATTCGAGTCGCCTCTTAATCATTTTCTCATATGTTTTAAGCACACACGATAATAAAGATATAGGTCGATAGGATGCTGCTTGAGTAGCATCGCAACCAGGCTTTAGAATAGGAACAACCACAACATTCTTCAAGTCCTGGATTATTACACCCTCTACCCACATGGAATTAAAAACTGATAATAGCACTTGCTGAATATTTGATGGAAGTTGATTGATTAAAACATAAGGTATGTTATCAAACCCTGGGGCACTGTTTTGGGGAGTGCTTAGTGCTTGTTGGAGTTCTAACATTGAAAACGGAGTACTTAAAAAATTATCATTATCAGAATTCGAGCAATAAGGTAATAGGTTGCTGGCTGAAGGTGGTGTCAAAGTTTGAAGAAGACTTGGAATCCAGTCCTCGTTTGTATTTTTGACATGTACTCTAATCCTCTGAAATTTCCTAATCGACTGCCAAATGTCTTTACAAGGCGAATCTTTATTAAGACTGTTGCAAAAAGAAATCCAGCCTTGTCGTTTCTTTTTCTTTAAAAACCTTTTTGCATACGCAAATGTTTCTTGGACTTTGATAAAATTTTCTAGAGTTGCGTTATTTTTATACTGTTTTAGTACCTTTTTACGTTCCTCTACAATTTTTGAACAATCCTCGTCCCACCATGGTGGTGGTGGTTTTCCTTTAATGAGTGAGGGTTTCAGTTTTTTAAATGTATTTTCCGCAGCCTCCTCCATGATGTCTCGGATGAATATAAATTTATCTTGCGCTGAGCGTAACTGAATGTTGTCAATATCCGAGTATCTTAAAAGGTAGTCGTGATAGGATCGTAACTTGTTTGAATCAATTTTCCATTTTCTGCTTGGATAAATCGTTTTATTTCCAATATCACTTGTCTCCAACGTAATGAGAATGGGAAAATGATCGGAACAGTAGGTATCCTCTAAAACATTCCAACAGATTTTTGGGGCCAGAACCGGTGAGGTTAAGGTAATGTCAATAGCTGAGATATTTTCATTTGGTCTGTTTATTTTTGTTGGGGAACCGTCATTAAGCACAATTAGGTTATGCTTGTCGATTGACTTTAAGAGTATGTTTCCAGGATTTTCGGACTTAGACGAACCGAAGAAGGTGTGGTGAGCATTGAAATCTCCACCAAAAATAAACGGGGAGGGAGCCTGTGAGAATAAACTATCGTAATCGTTGTAGCTTAAGTTTGCATGATTTGGACGATAAATCGAAATAAACGATATCTTTACTTGCGGTAGAAATACACCACATATATTGACATTATTAATTTTATTTGGAAAGTTAATGGGTGTGAAGGAAATAGTTTTGTTGATTAATATTGCGGTGCCACCATAACCGTCATTGCGGTCACATCTCTGAATATTATAGTTTTTTAAAGATATTTTATACTGAGGCTTAAACCAAGTTTCACTAATTAAGGCTACGTCGATATTATATTCTACAAGTATCTTTTCTAAATTTTCCCTTTTAGCTGGGACAGATTGAGCATTCCACTGAATGATATTTAAATTAAAATTAGCCATTATAACTGCAAGAGGTGAAAACTCTCGTTGATGAAAAAACGTAATAGGTAAGCGATAAAGATAAGAAGACATAGACAGACATTTTAAACAATTACATCGGAAGACTCCGATGCATATCCCTGAGTATCTGTGTAACCATCTGTTTCATCTTGCGATGAGCTAAGTTGACCTATTTCATACTCAGAGTTTTTATTAATCTTTTTTATCAATCGTTTTAGCCGTGATTTTAGGGTATTTGAATTTACAACACGAATGCCCTTGACAATTAATTCTAATAGCGATTCTATGTCAGACGTGAATGCCTTAGCAACTGTTAAAACATCTTGTTTGCCTTTGACGATTGTTAGGAATTCGCAAAATTTTTCAAAATTAATCACTTCAATGTCGTCGTCAAAAATTTTTTTAAACTCAGAGTATGAAGTACTATCATCTGAGATTGTGTTTTCCTTTAATCTTTTGGATTTCGGTTTAATAAACTCAAATTTCGATGTTGAATCTTTACTTTGCTCTACAGGGTCTTCTTGCTTATCATTTACTGAAACCTCATCTAGAGATATGATATCTGATTCTGTAGATGACGGAGCTTGGCGTTTTACGGCCCCTGAATTTCTTACCGAACCGCTATGAACAACATCGGACCTATTGCTTAGTTCGTTAAGTTTCAAATTCGATCTAACTTCCTGCGTGCTATTATTTACTACTGACGTTTGTTCTGGGTCCCTATGAATATCGGCAGTAGTGTTTATCACGTTATTGTTGTCAGATAAAGTTGGACACTTAGTAGCAATGTGTCCTATTTTTTTGCACGTAAAACACCTAATTTCGTCCGTAGTAAATGAATTTTGTTTATATTGAACTAAGATAGACTCTGGTAAGACATCATTTTCCTCGAGGATAATATAAACCTGTCTGCGGAAACTAAGGACGTGTTTATACTCTTGTTTATTCAGGCCAGCTCCTATAAAATTGATAGGAGACACAGTTTTTAAACCTAAACGTTTTATTTCTTTCTCTATTATTTCGTGCGGCAGGCACGGAGAAACATTAGAAATAACTATGCGTTTAGCTGGTGACACCAATCTACGAGCAGGAATAAATGATTCGTTTATTGTTATGCCACCCTTGTTGGACATAAATAAATTAACTATTTCTTTTGACGCTAAATAGATGCAAATCCTGTTGTTAGAAACACGAGAGGCAAAAATCACGTTTTTTGGACCAACTAACTCCCCAACTGCAATGATGTAATCATTCTTTTGGGTATTTTCGATGGCATCTAAAATAATAGCTTGCTCACGATCGGGAAAAACAAATTTAGAACTGCTAAATTCTTTAACAACAGTCGCAAAGGACTGTGTATTTGTATTTACTGTTACAGACTCAGTTGAATTACTACCTGTCAATACATTTTCGTGATCTAGATTGCCTCCATCCCCAGAAGCAATTAGAATATTATTTGATAGGTTATTCATCTTAATAAAGTGCAGACGCCAATGCGTCTCTCCTATTTAGCGAACTGCACTGCGATGCAATGAACACAAAACGAAGGACCCCCACGCGCCGAGTGCGCGTGGAGAATGCGATTAACAAAACCACGTGTTAGGGCAAAATGCAGGTTTCCACCAAAAATTTAAATAAAATCCTAATCTAATAAAAGTAAAAGCGAAAAATATGGTACTTATCTGTAGGCAACGTTTGTTTAAGTCATCATCACCACACAGAAACCAAACACTGTGGAATTCCTTTATAATTGCACTGGCATACGGATCACCTGTATACACGTGTTTCTCATTCGAAATCCAAAACGAGACTCACATACTCTAATTCATATAAATACATAGACGTATTACAATTCGTATAACAACCGCTATCATTCAAGTATCAAGATGGCACCCTCCGCTGTAAATGATGGCAATATACTGGAAGTGTGGAACAATCTGTACCGAAATGGGTTGGGCGTCTCCAGGAGGCCCAAATATAAAGTGAACCAACATGTAAGAATTAGTAGAACGAAGGACGCATTCGAGAAAGGATATGAAACTAATTGGAGCGGCGAAGTGTTTATAATTAAAAAAGTGATTCTTAGAAAGCCACCTGTGTACGAAATAGCTGATTTAAGCGACGATACGATAGAGGGCGTCTTTTATGAAGAGGAATTACAGCCAGTAACTTTGGATGATAACGTCTTGTTTAAAGTCGAACAAGTGTTAAAAGAAAGAGGACACGGTCAGCGCAAAGAGTACTTTGTAAAGTGGCGAAATTATAACGACAAGTTCAACTCCTGGATTCCTGCAGCTAATCTTCAGCAACTATGAATACAGATGAAGAATTTTATCTAACATTACTTAGCAACAGTTCAATGGGCTATTTTCCAAATAACACCACAGCACAATTCATAACGCAGCTCCCTAAACGAATAAGGTTACCGGGGCAATGGGTTACAGGTATTGCTGAAGTGCAATATCCATGCTCCTTGTTGGCCGTGACAGATACAGAAAATCTAGTCTATTATCGCACAGAAATACCTAAAGTGCAAGCCGGAGAAGAAACGTATACTGAGTTGAAAAAAGTATTGCAAAACGCTAATTCATATTTTAAAAGTGATAGAGAGCAAATTTACTATGGTAGCGACGGATGGCACGTAATCTGTATTCAGCCCGGCAATTATGAAAACATTGAACATATTACAGCCGAAATTAACAATCACAGGTTATTAGAAAAGTTGCTGAATTTTCAATATAATAGAGTAACAAAACGCGTGTCTCTTGAAATTAAAACGTCGTCATTGAAAATGCTAGGATTTTCACAACGTCTGGCCTTACAACTTGGTTATAAACCTGATATAAATATAGCTGAAGCACCTGTACCAAGCCACCCCGCAAATATCTGGGTTGGTTTACCATCACAAATGTTTATTTACTGCGATATTGTGGAACCACAGCTTGTAGGAGATGTCTTGGCTCCGCTTCTTCGTATTGTTAACGTGACCTCTGATAATTATAATTACGGTTGCCACAAAGACGCCATATTTTCGCCGACTCATTATATAAATGTCATGAAAAGGGAATTTGTGAATATCGAGATAAATATAAGGACCGAAACGTCGGGTGTGATGCCATTCGAGTTTGGAACGTTGAGTTTAAAACTACACTTTTAAGAGGATACAGTAGCTGCTATGGATTATCCTTATCAACAATACTACACCAATCAGGCAAGTCAAGGCGTTGGAGCTATCTACAGAGGTGCAGCCTACCAGAGAGGTCATGGGATCGGAAGCTTTTTAGGAGGAATATTTCGTAGTATCCTGCCTCTTTTTAAAACCGGTGCTAAAGTTGTTGGAAAGGAAGCTTTAAGGACAGGCGCTAACATTTTAGGAGATGTTAGTGAAAGTCGACCGCTAAAAGAAGCGTTCCATAACCGTGTACAGGAGGCTGGAAAGAATCTCAAACGTAAAGCCGACAGAAAAATAGATACTCTAATGGAAGGATCGGGATATAAAAGGCAACGCACTCTGAATTACAATCAGTCTACAAGAAAAAACGCTAAGCAGAAGCTGGTCAAACTCGCATACGCCGATATCTTCACCAGCAAGTAGTTTTCACAATGGCGTTTTTGCATGCGCAGTCTTGTGAGTATGTTAAATCAGAGTTAGATTTGTTCGCTCTGCCCGCAACTGAAACCAGTATCGAAAATGTACAATGGATTTTTTACAAACCGCTTTCCTCTCTTAATGACGATGCACCGATTGAATTTATTGTGCCTGGAAACGGTAACGATTATATCGATTTAAGTCAGACCATGTTATACATTAGGTACTGCTAAAATTGTTAAACAAGATGATACACCATTAACCGACAAAGATGATGTAGGCCCTGTTAATAATTGGATGCACTCTATGTTTAATCAAGTTGAGGTGTATTTGAATCAGAAGCTTGTGAGCCCGCCAAACAATACATACGCATACCGCTCATACATTGAAACTCTGCTGAATTACGGCAATGGTGCTAAATCAACCCATTTAACATGCACACTATGGTACAACGACACAGCCAATAACATGGATGACATCACTACGCATAATGAAGGATTTGTAAAGCGGAAATTTTTTACTGCTGCAAGTAAGCAAG
Organism: Agriotes lineatus; assembly: GCA_940337035.1. Classification (NCBI taxonomy): domain Eukaryota; kingdom Metazoa; phylum Arthropoda; class Insecta; order Coleoptera; family Elateridae; genus Agriotes; species Agriotes lineatus. Next base: position 13,359 of record CALNHX010008216.1, read on the forward strand.
TCGAAATGATGGGACATGTGCATTCCGATTTATTCAATCAAGAAGAATTTCTTATAAACGGAGTTGAAATGAAAGTCAAATTTATCAGATCCCGAGATTCTTTCAATTTAATGGCAGCCGAAGGATCTACATTCAAAGTGAAAATTAGTGATGCCAGCTTACTAGTGAGAAAAATGAAAATAAACCCGTCTATTTTGTTGGCTCACACCAAAGCTTTGGCGACTGCGCCTGCTAAATACCCCATTACAAGATCCGATGTTAAAGTGTTAACTATTCCGGCTGGTGTGCAAAGAAAATCTTTAGATAATATTTTTCTGGGGCAATTACCAAAACGATGCATTGTAGGTTTTGTATCGAATAAAGCATTTAACGGCCATTATGCAGCAAACCCTTTCAATTTTAATAACTACAAAATCAATTATTTCTACCTATACATCGACGGTCAACAAATTCCTTCAAAACCTCTACAGCCTGATTTCTCTAAGAATGGCATGTACGTTCAAGCATATCACACACTATTTTCCGGTAGCGGTATACATTTCCTCAATGAAGGCAACGCTATAAAACGTGAAGATTACCCTCATGGCTACTGTCTATTTGCTTTTGATTTAACCCCCGATCTGGCTGCAAATGCAACAACACACTGGAACCTTCTTAAAAATGGCGCTCTACGTTTAGAGGCGGGTTTTCAAGACGCGCTAGAAGAAACTATTAATTGTCTAGTTTATGCAGAGTTCGATAACGTCGTAGAAATTGACAAACACAGAAATGTGCTGGTGGATTTTAGTAGTTAAAAACCAACAACAGTTTTTTAAAATTTAGTCATGCTCAAACATTTCGTCAGTATGGACAGTGTCTTCGTAGATCTGCAAGGGTTCCGTGGTGATAAGAAACAGTTTATTCCGAAAGAAGTGGCTGTTATTTCAGCAGATGGCAACCAGTTAGCAATTTTCGTTTTAAAACCCCCTGCAAAATATGACACTCTGCCCTATTTCGTTAAAAAAGGCATAAACTATCTGGAGCATAGACATCACGGTCTAACCTGGGATTCTGGTACTATACATTTTGATGAATTTGAAACAGAGCTAACAAGACTTCTCAAAAAATTTGAAAAAGTGTACGTTAAGGGCCAAGAAAAGAAGGAGGTTCTAAGTTTTCTGAATAAAATCGTCGTAAATTTGGAGGATCTCGAGTGCCCGTCTTTAAAAGTTCTGCGAAAAACTACTGCTGCCGTACGTTGCCCCAATCACAACATCCGTTCGCCTGTATGTGCATTGGAAAACATACTAATTTTATCCGACTGGTGGCGCAATGAATACACTGGAAGTTCAGAAAATATTGCAAACAATCCCGAGTCTGTTGAATGTGAAACGCTATGTTTTTGCTTCTGATCAACTCCCTACAAGAATTGCAAGACCTGTGGCAATCATCGTCAACACAGATCCAGCAAACCGACCTGGACAACATTGGAATGCAGTGTATATAGACCAATATGGATATGGGGAATACTTTGATTCATACGGCCGCCCTCCAAGCGGTTATCATTTAAAATTTTTACAACAAAATTCAATCAGCTGGTCTCATAATCCAAAAATTTTGCAAGATTTTAGCTCTAACGTTTGCGGCATATACTGTTTAATGTATTTATATTTTAAAATGAATGGTGCATCTATGATAAGTTTTGTAAATCTGTTCACTGATAATTTAGTTTCTAATGACACATATGTAAAAGCACTATATATCCAATACTTCACCTTAATAAACTTGTTTAATGTTATTTAGAAAATAAAAACACAAATAGTTTGTAATTAAACATATTTTTATTACACAGACAAAATATTTCATAAATGTATTTACAATATTCGACTGATATATTTACAAAAATTAACAGCCTCTTAAGCCTAGCATGCAAAATAAAACTAACATGCAATTAAAATGTAGCATGCAGTTACAGTTAGCGCAAATTGGGGCATTTGACAATAAGTGCAATATTTAATGTACGTTTTGCGACAGTCGTGGTTAGTTTTCTAAAATGATTGAAATTAAATATTAAGAAAACAATTGCCACAAAGCGGGTCTTATGAAATGTGAACACTAACCACACGTCGAAAATACGTACGAACAAATAAGCAATTACATGTAAACATAATGCATAAATCAAAAATTAGTTTAAATACTTTTGTTTTACAAAAATATGTGGCTACAAGTGCAATAAGTTGTTGCATAAAAACATCATAAAAGTTAAAAAAGACAATACAAAATATAAAATATTGTTATAAAAACAGTTGATTATAAAAATAACGAAACTATACGCAATATAAACACTAGTCTGCTTTAAACCCATAAGGTAGGGTATCAAAACTATCTTCAACACGCCTACGTTTAGTGTACTGAACCCTATAAATTTTCTTTTCGGGTTTAGATACAACTTGATACATGGCTGTACGGGCAATTTTCCGGTCGGTTTCTACATACGTTGCTTCGGCATTATCAAGAACCTTAAGTGTATCGAAATTTATTTTTTCGACATTTTTGTAATTTAAAGTTATACCTTTTACTTTACATACAAATTCGTAATCGTTTTTATTACTTGAGAAAACCTTAAACGCATAGTTTTTAGGCCCTCCGCTAACAAACTCCGTAATGAAGCTACCTGGACCATATTCCCTCAGCTCATCAGTCATATCCCCCAAAAAATCACCCGTTTCAGGCACCCATTGGCCAGGTCGGTGGACATAGATTGTACTATCTGTATCGTAATACAAAACTCGATCCCCTAATTGCTCCAAATATTTATACAGTTCAAGTCTTGCATTGGCCGTAGTGTATGCAGCCAATACAACATTGACCGTTTTGAGCGAAACTATTCCCTCCTCAGGTCTATCCCAGATTACAACTATTACATCCTCATCGACGATCATAATTGAATGAACCTGTATTGAAGGATCAGTTAGCATTTTAAAAAAGTCATAAGAATCTGAAACAATACTTGTTTGCATCAAATTCTCTCTTTGGCCAAATTTACCCCAGAATGCATTTAGTAATAACTTAGCGATATAACGCATGCCAGGATTGAAACAAATTTTATCCTTTTCTAAGGTTACGCCTTCTCTTTCTAAATATTCTGATAAATATTGGTCCTTAGTGTTTTCATCAGTGCACCAAGCAGGCCATCCGCTGCATTCCTGCTTTAATTTTAAAAAACTATCCACATACTCTGAAAATAGACCGCCTGTTTTACTATCCCTGTTATATTGCACAATATCATATGCCCATATTTCATGAAACTCGAGCACGCGGTATCCCAGTTCAACAGATTTTTTTAGTTCATCAGACAAATATGTTCCGGTAAACTTGCGCGAATCTTCTAAATGGTTACAATCGCCAGTGAAGCTGGTTTCGGCACATAACCTGCATAACACAAACATTAATTTGCCATGCATTCGAAGGGACAGAACAGGGTGGTAAAGATTTTGCGGTGGTAACACGGTACATTTGACTAAGCCCTCGATTGTATCGAAAGGAAGTTGCCGACACTCCTCATCACCAACGTATACTTTGGGATGTCCTACGGGATATTTTGAGTATTTATTTACGAAAGGATAAAGGCTACACACATCGAAATACTTGATTTGCTCGTTTTCCTGGCATTTATGGTACAGTTTCACAGCATTAGTGCGTCCACCGAAAAAACTATCTCGCGGATTTAATGGTGTGTTCCTAATAACAGCATGATTATTTACAAAGTTTGACGCAACGTTGTTAAATTTTAAAAATAAATTAAATTGACACTCCCACATCTCTATAAGGGTGTAGCCAGCCCTTCTAATTCTTGCAGCAGTTGCCTCTGTTGATTCGCGACGAACAAACATCGTGTCATTTTTCACATTTGCTAGCTCTACAGTTTGATCGGGGTAACATACCTCACAACCGTGGAAGTAACATCCGTGGAAATTATACACTGTATTTGTTGCAGCGCAAAAACCATCCACCAAAATACCTTCAGGTAATCGAACCTCGCGATTATTACCAGCATGCTGAATTGAGATACCTTGCTCGTGTTCGACCCATAAAAACCATTTAATCGCAATCGTCGATTGCCTATCACCTAATCTGTACCCACTCGGTGGAATAATAGCGATCGTATTTTCTTTTAAAAAATTTCGACGATAAACTAAACTACACCCTCCGGCTATCGTGCAGCACTCCCTAAAAGGATCTACTCCATTTTCGCTAGTATAACGCCGCCAAAATTCAAGACAAGCCTTGCGAAGTATCTCTACATCTTGAATACAGTACTTTACGATTGCTTCCTGCATGTCAAATACTGCATTACGAGCAATTTCCACATTATACCATTCAATGAACTCTGCGCGACAAGAAGGGGACATTTCATCGGCCATATAAAAGTGTGCTGGGGGCATTACTCCAATATAATTTTGATTCTCCATTTTATTGAATAAATGGGGAAAGTAACCTTTTGTAGCTTCAAAATTAAATGTTTTGGGCAGCTTAGCTAATGCTACAGGCAAAAAATTTAACGAATCTATAAATTTAGCATTGGGACAGGTGATGCACATTAATTTTGTACCGGTTGCAATAATTTTCGGGGCCCACTTTTTCTGATGTTTGACAATATGCTGCATGATAAAGGATCCGTCATATCCTTTCATGTTATGCGCGAGAGCAAAAACGTTGGCGATATTGGATAATTTAGATATATAAGCTAGCAAACTTTGTACAGGGTTATTTTTAAACACATGTTGACGAGGACCGCAAATTCTGCAAGCCTGTGTGACATCGTCAAGATTAATACAAGAATTGCGAACATTTTGTGCTACGCATAAATTTGGTTCGTGCACAAAGACATTATCTACACCTTCCAAAGCCGTCTCCTGTCGTGCCTCAAAATCATAAAAAACGAAAATAAACTTTTTAGACAATTTAGGACTCTTTTTCTTTGCCATATAGCATAAATGACGGGTTGGCATTTCTTTCGCGCAGGTATGGCAATATTTTACACCGCACGTATGACTTTTCTTGCTGTTTTGCCAGTATGTCATGAGACATACTCCACACCTTTTTTAAAATGCTGCACAAAGACTTTACATGTTCGTCAAAACATTCCTGACCACGAAAATCCCTATGACAATTATCACATGCGATTGGGTCCAAAAACAGGTTACAGGGTGGTTTTGAATGACAACACGGGCAAATATAAGGGCAATTTTTGTGTCTCTGTTTACTATTGGTACGGGTTAAACAAAATTCACAGAAATAAGTGGTTGCAAAAGCCGAAGTTAAACTGGTTATTACATTGTAATGCTGATCCTCCAATAACAAATTTAATACTTTTTTGTTGTGCCCCCTAGGTCCCTCGTAATATTTACTGGTGCCAATACGTGAATTATAAACAATAATGGTGTAATTAACTAAATACAACTGGAATTGCTCCAAGTGTTCTCGCGTGGCCCCATTGATTAGATTAACACCGACATTTTCACAAAGCTCATAACATTTCTGTGTCAGGATTGGATGACCTGCTTTGATGGAGCGCAGATCTGGATCATTATCTACCCAAGCTTTGGCCAGAATAAGAGCTCGGGCAAGACAGTAATTATCATTATTTACAACAGTTAATATACCATGTCTCCTTCGAGAAAATTCCTCAAAACTAACGCCAGTCATTCTGATATATGATTTTCCATATCCAACAGGCAAAGTAACACGGTTTACATGCAAGATCATTTTATCTTGAGCAAAAAACTTAGCGTTAGATTGAAGAATTTTCTCCAAGGTTGACATTACAACACCGGCGTTGAGTTGGTCAACACGGCGGAAAGAAATGCCTATCGGCTTGTCTGCAAAATTGTCATTTCTTAAAACTAAACCTATCTTATCAGAAGCTGCTGCTCCCTTGGTGATATGCGTGATGATCTCATCGAATGCATTCTGTAAATAAGGGTTTCAATAAGTTAAAACGTCTAGCTCACCATATTTCAAAATATTAACTAAGTATATAACGTTGCAAATGTTTGAAATAATTAAACTATCAATTTCAAAATTTGTAAAACCGAACTAAAACTACAGCAATGAATTTAGAACATGTGACTAAAAATAAACTATAAAGCCATTTAAAATCAATAAATAACTTGCGACGCAAATTTAGAGTGGTTGTTTTCAATACACAATATTTTATAGTTATACTTACATTAAGCCATATGACAGGGTTGCTCGTCGCAGCCTCTATCTCGTTGAATTTGAAGGTCAAGGTGAGAGCTTCAGTGTTGAACTTCTTTATCATCTTGCGACCTTCGCCCATCAACGTAATATACTGAAGTCCCTTCACCGACGAGGGTTTTGCAAGAACCAACATGTTTGTCGAGGTCGACGGCCGTGGGTTATTCATTTGCTGTAAATTAAAAAAGAAATATGTTACTAACACTTCCCCGTAAAATTACTTGTGTGGTTCAATATGGGTTTTATTTTAGTTTGCATGAAGCAAAATTTTCTAATGGCCGATTTAAATATAAAAATGTCGGGTATACTTACATTTGTCGACGACTTGACATGCAACGATTGAGGCGTATCGTCTTCCAAACCACGTTTAGCAGCAGCTGCCGTAGACGTCGATGGTCCATCCTGTAAAGTGTGATTTATATGAGTATTATTTAAGTAACGGCCCTATGTGATGATTTAAAACGACTAACGACAAATGAGTTTTAAACTACTAGGTTTTCAGAATTGTTGTTACAAAAAGGTAGGAAACTTTCGCGCATTTAAAAAATAGCTCTGCAAAACTTACATGTGCTAACATTTCGCCAATTGCAGAAGTCCGTGGGGTAGGTCTTTGCTGCCCAGCAATGACGGTCTCCAACATGGCGGACGAAGTCGATGGCTTTGTGTTATTCATCTGCTGTAAATTAAAAAAGAAATATATTACAAACACTTCCCCGTAAAATTACTTGTGTGGTCCAATATGGGCTTTATTTTAGATTGCATAAATCAGAATTTTCTAATGGCCGATTTAAATATAAAACTGTCGGGTATACTTACATTTGCCGATGAAATGACCAGGGGCGATTGACGCGTATCGTCTTCCAAACCACGTTTATTAGAACCAGTTGACGTAGATGCTCCATCCTACAAATTGTGATTTATATTAGCGTTTTTAAGTAACGGCCCTATGTGCTGCTTTAAAACGACTTAACGACAAATGAATTTTAAACTAATAGGTTTTTCAGAATTGTTGATACAAAAGGTTGGAAACTATCGCACATTTTAATAACTTTATAAAAATAGGAAATATATTTTTACTTACCGATAGGGAGGCAAACGACTGCTTTGCACGAATTCCTCCGACGCTTTGGCATAACTTGAAATAAGTAGGCCAATACGACGGTTCCAATACTACGCCCTCGTTAACTAGTTTATGTTGAATTATTTTAAAAGCTAGTAAAACAAATTCCTCATTTGTATATAGCCCGTTCTTGAAATAATCAAGAATTTCGCAAACAGAAAAACCCGTGGCGTTCATGACGGCAGATGAAAAACACTTGCTGCACTAACTTGAAGGAGAATAGAACGAATACAATGGCGTGCAACGGTTTTATAGAAGAGACTAAAATAACACGACTGCGTACGAGCAGTCACGATAGCTGAACCGTTACTAAAAGCAATGACGCACATCCGAAATAGAAAGCGAACCCGAGGCTATGACATGTTTTCTAATTACACTTAACGACATGCCGAGACCTGCGTTGCAAGCTCTAACGGACAAATATTTGTTAAGTCACTCATATATTAGCGCGAAAATTAAAAAATAACCGCCGCGTAATTATGATTTCGCTATTAACCCGTATATTTTACGATAGAATTTGCCTCTTTTCCGCATAGCTTTAAAATTTTCGCCTGTCTTATAAATAATTTAATAAATACTAAAACGATTAATTTACCTGTTAGACCATTCGAGGATGACAAAATAGAAAGTTCGCATCGGGACTATAATGTCTTTTGTAATTACACATAGAACCGTAAAATTAAACATATTCTAGCTTTTCAAATTATGCGCAGGTGAATGGAAATTTCCAGCACGCTGGAACAATGACTATATTGCAAATTATAAAATTATTATTTCTAGCAAAGCTGTTACAAATATAATTTTTTTAAAAATTGTGTCTGCCTGTAAACACAATATGCTAAACATTCCCTATTCTCATAATATAAATTTTTGAAAAATAGTTTGTTTAAATTCGAACGGTGTGACGGCAGAGCTGCGAAATGACGTCTTGTTCAATTCCTATATATCCAACAGACCTCGATAGCGCAGCGGTAAGGTCCTAAGGCTGTTGACCAGAAAACTAGGGTTCGAATCCCGCTCGTCCAGAGATTTTTTTAAATTCAAATATTTCCGCGAGTGAATGCAAGAGAGAGACAGCAGCTTCAAATATTCGCGCCAGAAAACCAAGATGGCCGACGTGTAATTCCAGAAGCAAATTAAAAATGGCCGCTCGTAATTTAATCGGAAGCTAATGCGTAATTTAATCAGTAGCACATATGTAAATTAATTAGATCAAACCGCGAAATTAATTAGATCAAACCGCGTAATTAGATCAAACCGCGAAATTAAATCCGCGAAATCCGCGAATAAAACCGCGAAATCCGCGAATAAAACCGCGAATTAAACCGCGAATCCGCGAATCAAATAAAAAGTGGAGGGGGTTTCTCGCCTCCTTCTACTATCGAGTATTTGCGGGAAGGAAAGCAAACCAGCTAGGTACACAAGACATTTCAGAAAGAAAACTAAAAACTCTTTAAATAAGTATTAATAGTGTGGTATATAAAGGATGATATTTCTTCGAGGAATAGTCTTGCAATATTCCCCTCGAGAACGCGAAGCGTTCAAGAGTAGGGCTGGGCGAAAATATGGATATATCCATATCATGGATATATCGATAATATTATCGATATATCGATATATCGTTTATCGATATACCCTTCTTTAAATATCGATGTATCGATATATCGATATTGAATTTAATATTTCCAAGTTTTGCACATATCGATATACATCGATACCCATACAGCAAAAACTTACTATTACCTTACAATGTAGTAACTGCACAAAGTGATGCGTGTAAAGAAATAGTAAGAAAATAGGTTACTATAAGTCGACTAATAGTACAGAATGTCAGTAGATTTGTAACAATTTAGTAGCGTCTGAGTCACTGTAAAGGTACTACAAATCGGAATATTACTGTACATTGTAAACAAATAGTGAATTTAAAGGAACATTTGCGTGCCACTACAGTTACAATTCAGTTACTTTGTAGTAAAGAAATAGTAAGAAAATAGGTTACTATAAGGCGACTAATAGTACAGAATGTCAAGTAGATTTGTAACAATTTAGTAGCGTCTGAGTCTTGTAAAGGTACTACAAATCGGAATATTACTGTACATTGTAAATAAATAGTGAATTTAAAGGAACATTTGCGTGCCACTAAAGTTACAATTCAGTTACTGTGTAGTAAAGAAATAGTAAGGTTATAGTAAAGAAATTGTGAAGTAAAAGGTACTAATGGGGAAACAAATCGTTACTTCACGATCACTTAGTTGTTAAAATTTAACAAACACATGGTAACCTTATAGTAAAGTTTTTGAAATCAAATTATATGGTAATACTTAATCGTGGAGAGCATGATTGAGTTCAAAGACGTCATATTTTTTAACACTATTTATTACGTAAACATATAATACTGCCAATAATAAAAAAACTACAGATAGGTACATTCTTGTAAATAGTACACAAAGAAAACATACAATTTTAACCATAATAAAATAGAATGCTGAATATAGGTAGAAGTGTACAGGGCGTTTCTACAATGATACGGCAAACTTTACACGTGGCTCTTGCAGCTAAAACATTATACAAAGTGGATCTGAACATGCCCGCAAGTTCTTTGTTTGCGAGCTATGATTTTTTACCGCAGTGTGGAATAGCCATTTTACACTTTTATTAAACTTAATCAAAGTGGTTTATAGATTATTTAAATTCTTAACCTAAAAGCGTTTTTACTTTGAAAGTGTAAGTGCTGCAACATTGTGAACAGCTGCTGTAGTGATACTTAAAGTTAATGATTTTAAACCAATTTAATGGCGTTGACAAAAGTATAAACTGGCTTTTCCCCACTATAATAAAGAATGAGTTACAACTGAACGTTAAATAGAAAGAAAACACAACAGTACTAGTACTATTACTATACTACTACTACTACTATTACTATAATAATAATTTAAAAAATAATAACATAGAATGCTAAATATACCCGTTTATACGTAGTATACAACACAAAAAATATACAATACTAATAATAATAAAACATAATACTAAAAATATACAAACATATCTAAGAATTCAAACAAAATCCTGGCCAAGTAGGCCAAAGTAAGTTAAATGTTGAATTGGGACATACTGATATGTCAATTCTTCCCTTCTTGACCAGGTTTTTTTTGAGACCCCTATTTAGTTTTTTGTGACCTATTTTTTGATCTAATTCGATCGCCCGCTCGACGCACCCATTTTTTTATGTAGTTAATGACAGATGCCTCAGTAGCGACCGGATGCAGCTTTCTTACAACACCTATAATGTTATACATAGACATTATTAGAAATGAAAGATTTACACCTAAAAATAAATACCGGGTGTAACCGAAACCAGGCTCAACCGTTTTTCTTCTTTGTTTGTTAGGATAAGTATATGATTTGTTTACAAGTTCAACATTCCTAAAATACAATTATTTGATTTTATTACCAAATTTTCACTCCAACTTTTTTATTGATTTAATATACTCTCGAATTTTTACATATTTCAAATCAGGATAACATTCTGCGTCTGATGGTATACTTTGGTAGTTTTTTCTTTTTTTATAATGTATGTATAACATTTTAATTTATTCTTTATGTTTCGATTTTACAAATTAAAAATACAATAAAATGTTGAGTTATAGATGTCGTTAAAACAGTGAGACAACTTTATTCACTTATCTTATAAAATAAAGACAAACACATCAGGATGAGCTTGGTTTCAGTAACACCCGATATATCTGGACAAGCAAAAAAATTTAATTTTTAGAAATTCCTGCTCTCTGTTTTAAGTAACTTGTAGAAATTGTAAAGGTATTAATAAAAAAAAAATCTTTTCCGCGTATGATGCCTCTAAAAATGTTTAAATCCGTTTAGTTATTGTGCATTAAAATAAAAATTCGCTCATGGCATTCCATTATTATTTAAACGAAGGGGATTCATATTTTTAATTTAAATTCACAACTAAACGGATTAAAATAAAAAATTCATGTGATCAACAATTTAATTTTATTATCAACCAATACTAAAAAATAAACTGGTCAATTCAAATACCCGTGTGTAGCACAATATAGCATGTTAGAAATTGTTATATGTTAATAACATTACTATGTTGTTACTGAAATTGGCAGTTCTAGGCAAAAAAGAAAATTTTCTTTTGCAGAAATGAAAAAAATCATTTAGAAAGACTATAGTTATGAAATGGTATTTGGTCTCCAAAATTTATTAATTAATTTATTTTATCCTATTATGTTACTATGATAACAACACCTTAGCAACGAGTTGCGTTAAGATGCATTTAACAGCACTAGTGTTGTTCAGAAAAATGACATACCGATACTTTATTAGCATTTAATCATATGTTGGCAGTACTGACGTGTATTGTCAGTGACAGTGTCAGTCTATGTCAAATTCGATGTTAGTAGATTAGGTTTTGTTTGTTACTTGACACAGACTGATACAAAAATTAACCTGCTAATCTCGAATTTAACATAATCTGACAGTGCTACCAACAATAAAGTTTGAGTGATACTACCACAGTCATAGCAGATATATGTCTCGCTGTTGTGTCATTAATAACAAGTTTTTCTATTTTTTGAAAAAGATTTGTATTTTAGGATAAAATAAACCGTGTTATGATATACGCAACGTTATCTGCTTTTTACATTACGAGAGAATAATTTGAATGAACGAGCGACGTTAGGAGTAAGTTCTTTAAAATTCTCGAGTAATGTAAAAAGCTTGATAACGTTACTTGCATCAGAAATTATTATTACTTAATTAAAGTTACTCTTTAGTTCTGCAATTTTAATCCAAAATAACATTTATACTGTTTACAAGATACTACACAAGAAACTATGGCGCTAAAACCTGTTATAATTTTTACTTCCTTTTACTACTATAAAGGAAGTATTGGATTCACCCCAAAAATTCGAAATTGAGTTTTCAACAGATCTTCACGTTTTAGAGTCCCCTGATCCCAAAAAACATATTTTTTTTCATTGGTCTGTGTGTCTGTCTGTCTGTCTGTGTGTCTGTCTGTCTGTGAACAGAATATCTCAAAAACGAAAAGAGGTATGGCATTGAAACTTCATATATAAGTTTTGTGTACTATGTAGATGAGACAGCAAACTTTTGAAGAAAATCGCATAACCGGAAGTAGGTGTTTACTCTTGTGATTTTTCAGTTTTTTTCGATTTTTTCAAAAACGGCTCTAACGATTTTTTTTAAACTTTACATTTTTCTTACATTTTTAATGTGTATTGATGTGAGATAGGTGATTTTCCAGTTGAATACTTCTAAAGTGGGTTTCTTTTGTTTTTTTTTTCTATTTTTTTTATTAACTCCTATTTTAAATAAAACACCCGGTATATTATTACATTTTTCAATTCACCTTAAAATTCTAGAGAAAATTTGTCTCTTCAACTAACACTCGATTTTGTACCGTTTTTGTAGAATTTGTAATTTTTGAAAATTTTTAACAAATGGTTAAAAATTAAAAATGAAATTTTTGACTAATTATAAGATCACTGTAAAAGGAAGTTGTGTGAGTGTATCACACCAGATTTTTGTCTTTTGGAACTGTATTGTAAATTTAATAATATGAATGAATATTGATTAAACGTAATTTACTAACAATTTAAGGAAAGTATTTCTTTTAGAAAAAAGTAGGAGCACGAATACTAACCGAAAATAATCTTAATTATTTGCATCTTCTGCATTTCCAGCTTGCCATTTGCACCGGTCCATAGTAAAAGACGTGCACCCTCATCCGTAAATAATTTTAGAAGCACTAACTTGGTGGATGCTTCTACTGTCTCCCCACCGACGCAGCATAGATGTTTGATCTTAAACATCATTAATTAGTATTAAATTAATTAGTAACATACAAGTCTTACCAACGGTTGTGTGTTTATAGGTACAGCCAGAAACTGCTCTATTGCCATTATTTCGGCAGCAGTTGTCGCTGGTAATTTTGGCAAGTCTTCTGTATCCGTTTCTGGAGCACCAGCAGCAGTTGGGTTGTTGCGAATATAATCTTCGAGAGCACCTATCCGGTTCTCCATACGTACCACCACCTTTGTTAAATTTTTTATAGCTAGAACGAAAATTAAAAGATTAATAAATTCTGTGAATTAAAATGCAGATGTATCATATACCTTGCAGAAGTTCAAAGTTCGTAGGATTCTGTTCACTATCCTGTATGGTTGAGGTATTGGAAATATTAGGGGAATTGGGGGTTACGGTAAATAATGAGGGGCTATGTGGTGGGTCACGCTGGATTTGGTTTTTGTTACTTCTTTTTGGAGTGGTAGACATGGAGTGAGTTGGGATTTGGTGTGCAGAAGGGGAAAACAGATTTTTATTAGATATACTAGGAGGACTACTACATGGATGGGATTCTGTGGGATACAAAGAGCGATTAGCGGTGTTTTCATTATTTGTGGTTCGAATATGAAATGCTGAAGGTGGAGTACAGTTTTGGGAATCATTTGTGGTGGATGCAGGGTAAGGTGGAATATTATAAGAAGGGGATGGAATGTTAGAAGAAGAAGATGGAAAGTGGTAATTAGAAAATGGGTCAGAATCTAGAGAAACCGGATCTGAATTTTCATGTGCATTCAAGGAGTGTAACGGATTGACAGAAAAAAATGTTTTTGCTACTACTGGCTTGGGTGGTGGAGGGACGGCAATACTTTTCTGTCTAGTGCGGCTTACTTCCTTGAAATCTTCAGATTCTGTACTGCTTAAATCCGATTTGTCAAGCAACTCCGCTATTTTTTTATTGGCAATGTCGTAAGAAGCTGAAACACAGTATAATAAATCGATATTTGTTGCAGAGGTATCAGATTCAGATAAGAATATACGAAAAACCTTTCTACTCACTCACCATATTTTCTAAGAGTAGTATCCCCGTGACGAAACAATCTAATAGTGCACTTAAGCCACCGATCGTTTTTTGGGAGTTGTTCTCTCACACATTTTGTGGCATCTTTTAGTGGCCAGTAGCATTGTTCATCATTTATCAGCCACCCTTCGGGAATCGCAGACAGGGTATTTGACGGAAGAAATTCAGCAAGAACATACATCTAAGATTATAAAAAAGTAACAAGTACATCCAAAACACTAGTTCTCAATTACTACATATAATAATAATAATTACAGGAAATTAATAGATATAATAATAGATACAGTTTTGTAACAAAATTAAATTAATAACTATACACTACATCTACTGAGTGTCAATAAATATCGTTGGTTGTTACGTATAGAACATGTGGTACTTATTAAGACTGAATGAACTTATAAAAATTTCATAGTATTGCTTAAATGATCAAAATGTGAATCGTTTACTTCAATGCATGCATATAATTGCTTGTCTGATGCATTTTCAATTTGTCGTACTAACTTAGTTAGAAGGTGGGGGTTTGTATGCGATTAAAAAATACATAAGGTTTATCGGATTTTTCTTAAATAAAAAAGTTGCTAGAAGCTCCTACGTTTTGTTTTGAATGGACGGCAATGAATTTATTAGTATCTGGCATTATATATTCTAAAATTCGTGAAGGAGTGGCATAATTAAATAACTATTTTCACTAATCGGTATCTTAAAACATTTATGTTTTATTTCTTGTAACGACACTTTTTCTGATTGTTGGCTTAAATTTGCGACTAAGCTAATTCCCAGCAATCTACTATCACAAGGTTCAGTAAAATAATTGTTTGTAGTTTGAAAAACGTGACCTATTAAACAAGTTTTCTGATTTGTTGCGTCAGTTAAAACATATTCAAGCAAGAAGTATTTGTTATTTTCTAATAAAATGCAATCATCGGACGAATTTCCACAAAAATAAAGTTTTTTGTAGGTAAACGTTTTATAAGCAAATTGTGATGGCTTTTTAAATACATTTACAGGACATTTTGGAAGAAAACATTTCGTTTTTTTGTACCGTTCGGTAATTTTTCTAAAATTCCGGGATTCTGTTACACGATTATATATCTGCTCTAGCGGTTTTTCGTTTTTTCGTATCATTTTTTTAATTTGCTTCATGAAATTCTCGAATGGAAAAGCACTAAACGAATCTAAAGCACCATAACGCTCTACATCATCAGCCAAGTGTATTAAATTATGTACGTTATATGACACTTGAGCTTTCCAATACAAGGTACTAAAAACATTTACAAAATAATTTAGCAATTCCTTTGCATACAAAACGTAATCTTTATGTAGTATTGGATTTAACAATATTCTTATCGAGCAAGAAAGCGTCAAAAAATGGTAATACGTTTGTTCTTTCAACATACCTTTTGCGACGTACAGACCCGTATAAATTAAAAATTGCCGAAATTCGGTAGCTTTCCAGCGATCAAGCTCGCCTAAATTGCGAGGCTTTCTGCAAAACTCTCGGGGAAAAAGAACTTGTAGACTTACAAGTTTAGCAGAAATTTGCGATATTTGCCTGGAATTTAAACGGTTGAAAAAGCGACCCGACATCCATAGATGTATCAGTTTTTTAGTAACTCCCAGACAAACTAGGTGCATGTAATCCAAAGGAAATCCCGTCACCATTCCAATATCTAATTTTTCAAGTATGGACTCACCTCGGTGGTGTTCATTTTGTTTCTTTGCCAAAAAATCTTTATCACTACGAAGCAGTGCCTTAGTGTCATTAAAAGACATTCTGTTATCAATGTAATCTCCTTCGGTTACGCATTTACCACAACCAAAATGCCCATTGTGTCCTTTCGTCAAGGTAATAAACGATTTTGCAGGAGCATCATATATAAACGACCTAATACTAATTCGAATTTTTACGTTTTGAATAAATAATCCATTACGTTTTAATTGACAGTATTCTTCTACAAAGTCTTGTAAAAAAATATTAACATTAGAGGGTTTACTACTACCGTGATATATTCCTATAATGAAAGGCGAACATTGTATTTCGTGAATGTTTGCCAGTATAGGCCAAAATTGTCTATTTGTACTTTTAGTTAGCGGCAACCCATCGACATTTACATTCAAAGAAATTTGTTTTGGTATATTAGAAATATCTTTAGAAAAAAATGTCTAAAATCCCATTTTGAATTCCTATGTGACAATAATGTCCTGGATCAATGATTTTAATATTGGGAATTGTCTTGGGAGTATTTAAAACAGTTCTAGCGTCAGCAGGCAAGTTATGCCCATGCTTTTTTAGAATTTTTAAAAGCGCACTAAAACATAGCAAATTAACATTGAATTGCAGAGCCCAAGTAGTTAAATCACGTTGTAGATCACCGAAATAGACAGACTCGTCTTCGCTATCAGAAATAGCAAGGTCGCGGTCGGACTGATTATTATTGGTTGGTGATTCAGCACTGTTAAAAGTATCGCTAATAGACGCTTTTTCAGACAAAAAACTTTCGTTTAAAAAAAGTCCCGAGTTATCCGTCAAATTAGTATTTAAATCGGTTAAAGAAGCGGTATTTGGTATATTATTACTTGTACCTTGAGATGTAACTTTTACGATTTGTTCCACTGCTGTTTGTACTCGCCTATAACGTTGACGCGCACTTAATTTGTGCCACCCTTTATACATCTTGATAATAGATACTAATAAAATAATATCAAAAACACTTACCTTTTAATATTCGCTTATTTTGGAATTACAATTTTTCACTACTTAGAGCAACTAACTGCAACGTACCGATGTATCTGCTTCAAGTTGTAGGGCAATAATGTCAAAACTCAAAAGTTCTCGAAAGCAATTAGAATTTATGACAGGATGTCGGTACCTTTTGCAAGGGTATAAGCTCAATGTGCGGACCATTTCTAGTTTCGTTTCGAGGAAAGCCCATGAGTTGGTTTTGTATCGCTAACAAATTATAGGACGGTTTTGAATGACTTCTTTTAAAAATTACAGCCATAAACCGCTTGCACGTGTAAAATTTGACGAAAGTACCGCTTCTCGTTTAAAATTATTAAAGAAATTCGAGTTATAATACGCATCTTCAACGCCTTATATTTCGGAAACTTAAGGCATCTACGAGATATGTTCGTCTCAGAACAGCCCCTATCATATGTTGACGAAATTAGGGTACAGAATATAAATATTAAATATTGGAAAGAAATAAAACGATAAATTTGCGTATATTCTGCATAGACCTGTTGAATAGACATATCGTATGTAGTACTTCGTCAGGAACAATCGCAAATGGATTCAGTTATTTGCAATTCAACACTTAAATACATAGTAAGAGATCTTTTAAGGACGATTTTCGGTTCAATCAGCCCAAAAATTGCACATTATCGTGCCACATGTAAAAGTAGGTACTGAAACACGCTTAAAATTGAAAAATTATAAAATGTAAACCTTTATAATTTTGGTACGCAGAAATAATTGATGATATTGATATGACCTATAAATTAACCATGTTCAAAATGTAATTCGGTTACGTGAGTTAACAAGAATTCTTTTGTTTTATCAAATTGCCAAAAAGTGTGAATTTACAACATTTATTAAATTAACTTATTATAATTGTATCTATATATATTATACCAGTTTATCTAGTCTGTAAGTGCGTTTTCATACCGGTACGGTTACTACACACGCATTTCATTCGTTAAAAATCTGGTGTGATACACTCACACAACTTCCTTTTGCAGTGATCTTATAATTAGTCAAAAATTTAATTTTTAATTTTTAAGCATTTGTCAAAAATTTTCAAAAATTACAAATTTTACGAAAACGGTACAAAATAGAGCGTTAGTTGAAGAGACAAATTTTCTCTAGAATTTTAAGGTGAATTCAAAAATGTAATAATATACCGGGTGTTTTATTTAAAATAGGGGTTAATAAAAAAAATAGAAAAAAAAACAAAAGAAACCCACTTTAGAAGTATTCAACTGGAAAATCACATATCTCACATCAATACACATTAAAAATGTAATAAAAATGTAAAGTTTAAAAAAAATCGTTAGAGCCGTTTTTAAAAAAATCGAAAAAAACTGAAAAATCACAAGAGTAAACACCTACTTCCTGTTATGCGATTTTCTTCAAAAGTTTGCTGTCTCATCTACATAATACACAAAACTTATATATAAAGTTTCAACGCCATACCTCTTTTCGTTTTTGAGATATTCTGTTCACAGACACACAGACAGACAGACACACAGACCAATGAAAAAAAATATGTTTTTTGGGTTCAGGGGACTCTAAAACGTGAAGATCTGTTGAAATCTCAATTTCGAATTTTTGGGGTGAATCCAATACTTCCTTTATTGTAAAAGGAAGTAAAAAACTGATTTTGACCGCCATCTCTTCAAGATGGCGGCGCGAGCGGTCTTCGCACAAGGTCGAAAACTCAGGGTTATAATTAGAACAGTAAATTTTACGATCCTACCAAATTTCATTTGGTTACGACCTTTTGCGTGGTAGACCCCTTATTTTCGCCTCATTGCTTGGACTAATATACCTGTTGCTCGTTGTGTTATCGTGTTTCCCACGTACATCGAGCAGGCGATGACTTCAAGCGGTGGCTACAAGGTTATTCTTGTTTATGTTTGCGTGTAACTTCGATGGGGCCTTCGAGAGCTTTTGGAAAGGTTGCAGCGTCCAGGTAAGTGAGTGCATTTGGTTTAGTGCAAGGCCTCGCGGGCTGCGATTGCCGAGAAGCGGCCTGAGAATTGATATGGCGAATTTTTGAGCGCTGTGCTGCGGTGTGAGCTATTGTTGAGTGATAGATACAGGTTGGTCCCCAAGATGCGAGTTTTGCGCGGAGATTGGGTTATGTCGTTAGGGATGAAATTAGTGGTTTTGGAACGTAGGTTCGGGTGTTTCGGCTCGGGGAAATTCACTGATGAGCACTCGACGCGCCATCCAAACGAATGGAGCTAGGAAATTATTTTCAGGTATTCATTCGATAAGCACTCGAGGCACCTTCCAGATGAACGGAGCTAGATGAGGGAATAGGTTCAGGAAAATTCTGTCTTACAATGGCTCTGCTTCCTCTTTAAATAGCTCTAGCTGGCGTAATCAGCGGATTATTCTAGTTTCTTGGAGTGGGGTACTTCTCCATCGAGTGCGCGCCGGTGTAACTGAGTTGGTCCGCGGTGACGTCACATATCGCAGTTCGCGCGCCCAAGGATGAAGCGCTCAGACTTTTAACGTGCTTTAAGCCGGTATACGGAAAGTTCGTTCCCCACATTTTGTTCCCCACATTTTGTACCCCACATTTCGTTCCCGGGATATTTCGTCTCCCCACATCTCGTACCCGGAAACTTTGTTCCCGACCGAGCTCAATTTGTCCCCTAGATTACAGGGTGTTGAAAAACGATTGTAGCGATCGGAATACAGTTGAAAAATGAAGGATATTTTAATTTATTTATGTATTATAATAAACTTATAAGAACAAAATAAACTGTATTTATTAAAAATGACGGTTTAATATATGGATCTTCCCGATATTTTGCATAAAGCCAGAATTTCTCATTCTGGACAATTTTTCTTAGTAATATTTTGCCGTATCATGAACAAAAAGGGTTGTTTGCCGGAAAAGAAAATAGTTTTTGCTTAACTGTCAAGGCCGACTTGTTTTTGAAAAACTGAAAATTTTCTTAAAATTCTCTACAAACCAAGCAGGAATTATAATTCCTATAACATTTTTATGTAAAAATAAAATTAAAATTTAATTCCCTCTTGCAAAATCAAGCCGGGATCATACTCGATATAGTTCTTATAGGTTTATTATACCTGTAATCTAGGAGACAAATTGAGTTCGCTCGGGAATGAAGTTTCCGGGTACGAGATGTAGGGAGACGAAATATCCCGGGAACGAAATGTGGGGTACGAAATGTGGGGAACTAAATGTAGGGAACGAAGCCATGGGAGAATGCGTGAATTAATTTTTAATTATCCAAAATCGCGTTCGCGCTGGGCGAAACGCCTTTTTTCATTCTATAGTGTGGGCATCCGTTTTTTTCCCTAATTGGTTAACAGGCAAGAATTTGCAGAAACACATCTTTGTGTCACCTGATGAATATTTCACTGCCATAGCTTAGCGAATTATAAATGCGTTATGATTGCTAATTAAACTAATAAAAACAAACAAAAAAATAACTGTCAAAAGCACCGGTCACACAATCATTTTGTTTAATCAAATTTGTTTGTCAAGCTCGCTGGGCTCCATAGCTCACTGGCTAAGCATTCTGGCTACCGGTCTAAGGGTCGAGAGTTTGATTACCAATCCCGGTGTGGTTTTTAAAAAATAAAAAATGCGGGTGAAAACCTCGACAGATTGTCGTGGTACTTTGCATGCCTAGACCTTGTCCACGGGGTTGGCAAAAACGGCCTATAAAGTCCTACTTGCTTGACATCAGTCTCCCCCCACTGCATACTAACTTATAAAGCATTCGAAAACGGCATTTTTAATTCCTAATAAGTATGTTTTATGTAAAGAAAGGAATTGATCATGGGCAAGTATTTCGACGATACGCTACAGTGGCGAACGACTATGCAATGCAAATTAGTTGGTGCAATGGATTCTTCATTCATTATCACCCGTTGCAGATTTAATCGAACACGCAGTTTCCTTTTTTTAGTGACAGCCCGAAGACGCGGTAGAAAACTCGTTAGGAAACGGTAATGCTCCTCTTCGATAGTTTTTTTCTTTCTGCTCATGTATTTGTTTAAAGTCCTGAAGTTTTTCCTTCTCAAGTGACAGCAACTGAGAAATAGCCTGCCCTTTTCCAGTTTTTCGGTTTCGTGCTCATTGAGTATTTACTCTACTTGAAGACTGTCCAACGACAACATTAGGTGTTGCATCGCGGAGTCTCTAGAGACTGTTGTCAGTATTAGTGTCGATTTACCATTGACCTAGTTAGGTGATTGGGCTGATAGTTCTTCTTGTGTCATAAGGTTATCTTCGTCATTACGTTGGTCTTGGGCTTTATATCTGTTAGGATGTCTGCATTTGATGATGGTACATAATCTCCATCTTTTAGGGGTCAATACATCAACTAAATTACTATTAATGATATTTTACTTGTACTTTAAATGATTAAACAATACTAATTCAATTTAATTCTAGATTATTATCTCACTCCTTATTGTACTTGCTTGTAGATTCCATTTTTACAGCTATTTCGTGTAATAGTTTTTTTAGATACGTCTCTATTACGGTAGTTTGTTTGCGAAGTATCCCATAGAGGTTTCCTTTCAAACACAAAGCTTATTAATTTTTCGTAGTCAACCATTTTGTAATAACAATTTAACGACTTTACACGGTGTAGAACACTTCTGTGAAAAATACCCCAGGACTGACATGCGCAGCCGTAAAAAACAAATTTGTTTGATTCATAACGGTGGTAGGTAAAACTGGACGGTGCACGGCATTTCACGACGGCGTTATTGTGACCAATTATATTGTAATGTAAAGTGTTGTTTTTCAACCGTGCTCGGCCGTATGCGGTAGAGCAGAAAATACTGCCGAGTACAAGTACGAGTAAGATTGTAGATACTTATGTAACACATGAATCCGTACTGTAATTTTATAAAACAAAATATAGTTGAAAATTGTGTGTCCCCTTACAGCAACAACAGCTTGAATTCGTTTCGCCTTGATAAATACAGGTTTAGGTATGAAATTATCTGTTACGCACTTATTTCACAGTAAACGAAACAAGTGTTAAAGCAACAGTATACGCTTTCTTTACATAAATACAATGTAGTACATGTAGATACTATAATTTTTTAATAGAAGGGAATCTTAATACGTTCGATTTACGAACACTTCGTTAGGTATAACAGTACGAATACATATGTGCTTGGGCTCATACTTCCGTAAATATTGAGAAATAAAGGCACCATTACTATTTTTATTATTTCATTCTAATATACATGTACCGCGCGATAAAAAAAACAATTTAGAGTAGGCTTTGATAAGATAATTAAATACTGTGAATCACCTACAGATCTACGTACTTTTCGATAGATAGCTCCAGTGGCTTTCTGGCTAAAGTTCATGTATTGTGATTATACTAGGTAACAGATCAAGAATAAATATACCGGATTCAGATCTATACCACGGAGAAATTTAATTTCGTCTTTTATCACTCAGTGCTATGTATCTAGTAGAAATATTAACGAAATATATTTACAATATATCTACTTAATACTTTTTTTGTATCGTCTCTTATTGCTCTGATATTTTTTCAAAGCCAAGTTTTTAATCGGATCGACATTTGGAGGATTTTTGCTCAAATATTTTGAACCTTTTTCATCTTTTCCATTGGCAATGTCATCCACCTTTTTTGCACCAAAAATATCAAGCATATTTGACAAACTGCTGTTTTGTTTTATGGTGATTTCAAAGTCCGGATGTTTGCCACAAGCTAAACTTTTAATATTTACATGTTCACCTAAATAGTTTGCTAAAACTATTGATATTCTTTTTAAGTGACAATATCTATAGTTCATTCAAATTCAAGATAGAGCAAAATCTGCAACCCAAATTACAAATATCAGCAGTAAGTTGATTACTAATATGATTTTATTAAAATTTAGATCAGAGAGATATGGCTTTGTTGCTGTCTT
This sequence comes from Agriotes lineatus, assembly GCA_940337035.1. Lineage (NCBI taxonomy): Eukaryota > Metazoa > Arthropoda > Insecta > Coleoptera > Elateridae > Agriotes > Agriotes lineatus. The sequence goes on from CALNHX010008216.1 coordinate 36,297, forward strand.
GATGAGTGTCATAATTAAATTCGAGGTTAGCAGGTTAGGTTTTGCGTCAGTTTTGACACGAACTGACGCAAAACCTAACCTGCTAACCTCGAATTTGATTTTGACACTCATCAAGACGGCAACAAAGCCATATCTCTCTGATCTAAATTTTAATAAAATCAAATTAGTAATCAACTGACCGCTGATATTTGTAACTTGGGTTGCAGATTTTGCTCTATCTTGAATTTGAATGAACTATAGGTACTAAATAAAATAAACTACTAAATGGTCTACTAGTTATAAAATTAAAATTTGTGCCTGGTTTGGTTAGGGAGGAATTGGGATATTGTCTTGCCTCTATGAAATCTCTAGAATGACCTTTTCCGTTGATATTGGTGATGTTGTGCCAGCAAAATTTACAATTTGTTAGTTTTTTTAGTTTTTTAGCTAAAAATCCCGCAATGTAATTTATTATACAGCGTCCAATTCTAGTTTTCCTATGGCACATCTCAGGAATTACAATATTTGTAATTTCTCTGTGTAAATAATCTATTGCTGGCGATACTTCTCCTGTAGCAAAACAACGCAAACTGTCTAATGCACCTTCAGTTATATCTTCCTCGCAATTGCCATTCGGTGAATGAATAGATAAAAGACTATTAAAAATTAATGGCTTGAAGGATTTTTTAAAATAGCCGACAGACGGATTAATATTTTTGATCCCATGAGCTGTGATTAATCCAAAAAAGTTTTCAATAGGATATTGGTTGACTTCTCTAAGACAGAAATTTTGGGTTTTCATTTAATATTAAATGTTTGATTCTTATGAAGCCCTTCAGAGTAAAAATTTAATTTTTGAAATAAAGTACTGAAATTAACTTATTTGTTTTCTTAAAAAAACATTTCATTGATTCTTAAACTTTTATCTGTTCTTTCCAGTAGTCTTCATGATTTGATGTAGTAGTTAGAGCTCCTTTAAGACGTTTACTGGCTGGTGCAATTTTGCAATGAGAGTTGCAACTGTCAAATAGTTTATCAAGAAAACGAATTAACGCTGCAGTGTCGCATGCCTACAGTGGTAAACTATATTGACCTCTAATACCTAAAAAATATTTTTTCTTGTAAAAGTTAAAAGTAAATATAGGTAATATAAAAGTATTTAAAGACTTTAGAAGTACAACAATTATTTTTCACTCATGTGAAGAACTTACCCCACTTGGCAATTCTGTCCATCAAACAACCAACTTTATTGCTAACCGTTTGTGTACAGTGTGAGACCTTCATTTTGTTAATCCTTTCTGGCATAACATGTGCTACTGACAAGCTGGGACATATTCTATGTTCTTCCTCAGTATGAAGAAGATAGAATCTTAAAATGTGAACCCATATTGCCACTCTTTCCTTTCCACCAAGTGGAGGTCCCTAATAAAGTGGAGGTCCCTAATAGGAGGTTATTTTTAGTACCCCAAAGATATGGGGAATATCATAAATGTGGACTATTTCCTGGTCATTTACTAAATATTGGTACTCAAAGACATTTCGTCAAAGACCATAGAACAATATCTTTCATACGTTCTCATTTTTTTAACTGTTTCACCCAGAACACCAAACATTTTACTGTCAATGCCTGTTTCAAATGGAACTTTATTTAAAAACTTTGTAAGTGTGCCTTTACATGGCAATGCAAATATTTTTGATAGGAGTCTGTATCCTCGACCACTGGCTTTGAGCAAGGACAGGGCAAGAACTTTTTCATCTGTTATAAATCTCCTAGCCTGTGGTATTTTTATCTGTATCTTCACTTGGCACATTATGAAGCTGTATGTGGTGTTGTTTACGTACTATAACGATTAAAGCCTTTGGGGCGTTTTATCGTATGTAAATACGTTTAAATATAAGGGTCGAAGTAAAACATGTATCGTTTTAAGGAACCAATATAATAAACTAAATAAACTTTGTTTTATGAACGTTGCCTATACAATATGTCTCTGGCAACTGTCATCCGCAACAGTACTTCAGTAAATCATAAAAGTTAGCTGATTTTGAAATCCTTTCGGCATTATTTACCCTGGTTTGGTAGGAAGTTATTCGCCTTTGCATGTTTGCCATCGACGAACATTTTACAAAGTTTTTGTACAAATATTTGCACTTAGGTGACAATTGGTTCTGCCGTGTAACACCGAATTTACCAAGAATACGAGAATATTCACGACAATGCCCTGTAACTTAAAAAAATCGCATTGATAAGTAACATAATAAAATAATAATTTTGTTTTCATCATAATTTAATTTAATAACTGAAAATTTGTTGTAACGGCAACAATAAGAAATTGGTGAGAAAAGGTTTGATACGCCAATTTTTATTATTAATATTTTAGTCTCATAATTACATCTACATTACGAATCGCTTAATTAACACAGCCCTTATATTATGCTCAGAAAAACTCAGAGTAGGTTGTCTATTCAGTTAAAAGTGGTGTTTTCCGGTCCTACTTACTTTGAACAGCCACTCGGGTTTCTTTTATAGATGAGATATTCTGGTTAACTCGAGATGCAGATGGTTGAGGATCATTATAATCCATATTAAAATATGAAGATAGTAATTCAGAAGTCCGTGAAAAACTGTGTGTCCGTAAGAATAGAAATGAAAATCTAATCAAATTGTTAACATTAATATAATTCAGTTTTGAGAATTGCTATGAAAGAATAAATTATTTGGAAATATGGAGCTCCTTCTAAATAAAGGGTGTTTCAATAAGACGGATCGATGTTAACGGTAAATAACACAATTTTATTTGTAAAGTATTTTTGCTTCTTTATTGAATCATGTTATTTGATAGATGGCAATTACGTGTGAAAGATAATATAGGCCAAATGTTCGCCAAGGCTTCGGCGGCACACCTCCACTCGATGGTCCAAATTTTTGATGACATCTCTGCATAATTGCTCCTCGATCTCACCAATATGCCTTATTATATCGTCTTTTAACTGTTGAATTGTTGTTGGCTTGTTGGCATAGACCTTACTCTTGAGATAACCCAAAAGGAAGAAGTTCAAAGACGTCAAATCGCACAATCTTGGTGGTCAATTGACTTCGCTGTTTCGAGAGATGATGCGACCTGGGAACTTCTCATTTATATGTGATGCCATCCTGTTGAAACCACAAATCGTCGATATCGATAGCATCCAATTCAGGCCATAAAAAATTGGTTATCACCGTAACAGAATTCCCGGCATCATTTTCGAAGAGAAACGGTCCAATGATTCCGCCAGCAAAAAATGCACACTAAACAGTGACCTTTTGTGTATGCATCGGCTTTTCAACAATCTTCCTTGGATTTTCATCCGCCAAATGCGACAATTCTGCTTATTAATGAAGCCACTTAGATGAAAATGGTGCTCGATTGGATTTAAGTCTGGGCTGCGCGGTGGCCACTCCAAGACTTCAATGTTGACTTCGTTTAAGTAATCTAACACAGGTCATTATACTGCATGAATATGAAGGGATCCCATATAAATGGCGCAAACGGCATCACATGATCTTGAATAATGTTTTCCAGATAGAATTCTGCATTCATGGACCGCGGTCGAACATTTTTGATCCACCACCAAATGGCTCTCTTCAAGAGACAGTGCATTCGCAAAATCTTTCTCCAGGCCTCCGCCATACTCTAGCACGACCATCTGGACTTTTTAGGCTCACTCTAGTTTCATCTGTGAATAAAACTCGCTTCCAGTCTTCGATAGTCCACTGTTCATGATCTTTAGCGAATCTTAATCTGCGTGATCTGTGATCTGGGGTAAGCAGTGGTGCACTAGCAGGCCTTCTACTAGACAATCTGGCTTCTTTTAGTCTTCTTCTGACGGTTAAAGCAGAAATTCTAACATTTCTGACAGTTTCGAGTAAATTACTTAGCTCTCTGCTAGTACTGTTTCTGTTTCATAACACCTGTTGTCGGAGAAAGCGCTCATCAATTTGACTTGTGAACCTTTTTCTGCCCTGGCCACGTTTTCTATGGTGCGATCCGGTTTCCCTAAACATTCTAACCATTCGACTGACTGTAGAATGATTGACACCTAATAAATTAGCCACATAACGCATACTTCTTCCCTCTTCTAGTAAAGTTGAAGCTCTTACGCATTCATCATTGCTTAAATGACGTGCCTGATTCATTTTTTTAGTTAAATGGTTAAATATTGACCTAGTGAATGAATCTACAAAAGAAAAAAATAACCAACGCTCAAGTAGCAACTTTAAAAAATACACCCACCAAACTGAAAGAATTACGTGAGCAAGGTAATTAATCTTTTTCACTAAAGATAAATGACGTGCAATCACAAAAACATAAAAAACTGATAACAACAACTGTTTGACACAAGCCCCCCTTATTTGTTACAGTAAACCCTAACATTTTCTTAAATAATCAAAATAAGTCGAAAAATATGAGTGGTGGGTTAATTTTGGACAGGAGTGTATTATTTCAATATGATTAAACACATTCTTTTTACAATACTGATCCAAAAATGTGAATAGATAACGATTCTTATTTTGGCTAAAAGCATTGTCACAAAATATTTTCAATTTTGTTTGCTGGGGTGTTTTGTGTGCGTCTATATAATCACTTAAACAGCTTAGAACTTCATTGGGCCCTTTCAAGGCAAAATTTTCTGTATAAACATACATAGTAGCTTTGTGACTATTAAGATTGTGGATTCCAAACACATATAGCCACAGCTGACTGTTGTAGTATTCATCCTGGGCGTTTGTTACCGGCAAAGGTAAGTTTTCTTCATAATCAAAACAAATCGCCATCTCCGTGGGATCCGTACTATTTTTCTGTGTATCTGAAAGTGCATTTTTGAATACTTCTGCTCGCCTGAGATGAAGCTCTTTATCAATTTTCAACCTCCTAGCAACATCCTCTCTTGAATCAATTTCGCCTTGTTTGATGTCAACCAAAAATTTCGTACAAACATTGCAAATGTCTTTCCTTGGAATACTGAAGGAAATATTAAATTCTTCATTAAACACTTTACTGAAGATTCCGTAAGAAACGTTGATATTTTCTTATTTCTTGAGAAAGTCAGCATGAAGTTTAGCTACAGACAGATTAGGATCTAGGTACTTCCTATGGCGACTGTCGGATCTCGTATAATGGGATTCACGAGCTGGCAGTTCAGGTATAAATTTACGGATGAGCTCAAGTGTTTCTGTGTCAGTTCTGTTGGGCGTAGAGGTATGGACACCTCTGTTGTCTTTTGGTTCGTCCTGGGCTTTACCTTTTTCTCTAATCTTGATCTAAATATACCGTGAACCAATAATAAGGCTTGTTGACATAAGGTTATTGTTTTACCATCATCTTTGGTTACGTCATACTTAAATGCAGCACATTTTCTAGGATTCTGTTTGTTTCGAGGACGCGATCGCGAATTCGCAGTGTTTTAATACAACCTTGCAAATAAACAGTTTGCTCAGTATGGGTGGAAAGATCCGAAAACCTAAGCTAAGTTTATTTCTGCACCTGCATCTACAGTTTGGAATATCTCGTCAAATAATTTTGGAGTGTACCTTACTTTTCTTTATGCTTTTTTCCATTTTTCCGGATTTTGGTTCTTTTTTGCAGACTCCTCCTCAACGTTAACTATGTTTTTATTTATATTAACCAAATTCTGGTTATTGTTTGGGGAAGTTTAAAGTTCACCATCATCTTCACTGCTACCACAATTTTCATCAAAATCTTCATTAGGGTTATATTCACTTCCAGACGTCTTATCCTCGCTCTCCGAAGACGATATTTCTGTAAGAGCTTGGGAGCGTGGATAACCTCAAAAGTACCCAATCCTCATTTTCTTTTAAATTAATGTATACAACGAACGGTTTGTCTTATGTGATATAAGGACAGTTTGTTTACTTACTAAAATCATTCATTTTGTAACCACTATAAGTTTAAATCACTAAATTCACAGGAGCTATTCATAAACCAAACCTCTTTCCGACAAAAGTTAAGCGACTGCGGATCAAAATGTAACTAAGTCTTTGGACTTAGCAACTTTTTGGTACTTACTAACTTTTTGCCCTGAATTGAGCTTACGTTGAATTTCGCCAGCACGATATTTCTTGGACATAGCTATTTTTTCACGAGCACGTATACATACAACACGGCACCCTCAACTGCGCAAGTGCATTTTGACGTTAAAAATTGTGGGAAATTTGAACTATCTGTGTGTTGTATCGGCATTAAAGTACCTCGAAATCGTCATTAAAATACGAGAAATCGGCAGTAAAGTAATCCATTGTTTTACGACTTTTTTGTAGGTGGCGAGGCGACAGATAAACGTCAACCGCGTTAACATAACCTACAAATGTTGGTTAAAATGTTGTAATTTCACGATTTCAAATAAAACATAATGCACTCCTGGGCAATAAAGTTCCTTTTTATACCTCATGTGGTTTATTTGCCTTGGACCTATCCACATTCGTGATAAAAAGCTAAACTTGAGTGCCTTGGTATACAAACTATTTTATCGAAAATAATTGAATACATAGCTTTTTATAGGTGTCAATTGAAATAAAATACATTTTATTACTCATTACAAATTTATTACACATTATTACACAAATATGCTTTAGAAATGATTAATATTCTCCTAATTTTAATTTAAAAACATGGGCATCCTGATATATAATTGTTGATACATATTACATAATACCGGGTGGCCATAAACATCTGAGATCCCGGTAGCCATGGAATTAGCTACTTATAAATGTTGGTTAGCATTATACATATTTAAATTATAATAAGTATTGGTATGAAATGTAATAAAATGCAAATAAGAGGAGGGGAATGTGCCTAACATTCTGCAGTTTAGCCTACGACTCAATTATAAAAATCTCTTGTTCTAACTCCATTACTTATTGCAATTTGAAATAATTTTTGACAGATAGGAATTTTAGTTGTGATGACATTAATGACATTTAGTTTATTTGGATTCATCACTTTAATAAAGCGGTGTTGATTCCAAAGGTGATGTGATATCAGATATTTATGGCCACCCGGTACATATATTGAGATTATGAAAGATATGTATGTACTGATGCTGATGAATATGTTTATAAAATTTCGCAACTTTATACGTACATTACCCTGTACATTCCCTAAAAGTAATTGTGATCTTCTGGGGGATTGTCTGAAATATTAAGTACTTGCTTCGACTGCAGAATTTCTTTTAGTTCAGATATTTCCTTATCGTCAGCCCTTTTAAATATCTTCTTATAAACAACTCTTTTCTTTTTAGTTGAAACAAACTGAAGTTGCTTTTTAATTCTCTTGTTTGCAGGTTCCTTATTAATAAACTCAGTATTGTGTTCGTTGCTTTTAAACCCAATTACTTTTTTGGTGTTATTTACTTGCAATAAGTTGTACACATTATTAAGTTGTTTAAGAGAGTGCTGCAGTGCATCTGGAGCAGATAATTCTAAATTTAAGTCATTGATTTCTAGGCATTTCTGTTTAATTAATTTGGCCGTAGTAACTTTTCGCTCACTTTCATTGTTGTTACATTGAACAGAAGATGCCGAGGATAGTGTATTTAAATGAATATAAACTTCATCGCTCAATTCTACCCCTATTGGTTCAGTGGAATTTTTTAGAATCGGCTTAGGCTGTGAACTTATGTTACATAAATTTGTGTGTATTTGCAGAGCAACAAAATGTATATGTTTACATATGGTGAGCCTAATAAAATAGTCAACACATGTACATTTGAAAGCATGTATACAAATATTGCAAAGGACACATTTGAAATTACAGCACATTAAGTTTTCAACTGCACTTTTAGTAACAATATAGGAATTTTTGTCCCCAGAAATGGTCCAACTTTCATTATTACTGTCTTTAATTTTTAAATCACTTTTTGCAGCTTTCATATGTCTTTTATCAATGTTTGAAATATGATGTGTGTTTTTTCCTTTAATATTTTTTATTATTCTTTCAACAATTTTATCTCTGATATAGGCCTCCCAAATAAAAATATTTAATTGTTTTGTGCAGCGATTCCAAACGCATATTGGTATTAATGCCAGTATTTTTTCGATAACAATAACCCCATTTTGTGTAATTGTTAGCATAGTTATCCATAAAATATTTTCCAAAAGCTTGTGTGTCAACATCGGCATTTAATAAATCTAGCAATTTTTGTAATTCCGTCAAAAAGTCAGATTCATTTGTGTCAGTTTGAACTACTTTTAATGCTTTATATACAGCCTTTCTTTTTTCTAAATCATTTATTTTGTTAAGATTTGATCTCCAGGCTCTATCGATATGCCATGAGCAATATAATTAGAAAGAAACTGGTCTCATTATTCTTTCCCATGCGTCGTAAAAAACAGTTGTAATATCGCTCATAAAAACTTTTGAAGAAAGTGTCCCTACTTTAGATCTAATTTGCTTGAAAAAAAGTTCAAAAACTGTTGTGTCTTTTCGATTGCTGAACATACATGCAACTGGAAATCCCTCCCCGAAATCATCAACAATTAACAAGCTTGTAAGTTGAAAATCATATCCGTTTAAACCGTGAGTACTATCTATACAAATGATATTTTCCCCAAAAGATTTTAACATATTTTGTTGAGACTCATTCATAAACATCAGTATAAAATCATTTCTGTTAATTTTTTTATATGATTCTTTATCAGAAACATTTATTGTACATTCAATATCTCCCTGCCTTTTATACATTAACACACTCTGATTACTTTCAGTCAATTCAGAAACCCATAGATCTACACTAATTACATCATTTTCGTGACGTACTCCTTCATTAATTTCAATATTAAATGATTTTTTCACATTGTTTATGTCCTCCCTGGTTAGAAGATCACTTCTCTTCAAGGTGTTTGCATCAATATTCTCTCTACATGAATTCAGAATCCTATAAATTACACAGCATTGTAAATTAACAAATAACAATTAAATATGTCCATTAAATATATACATACCTCGACACTGTTACTCCGCTAGCCAGTTTTGTGGCTACAGCCATCCGATCTTCTGGACGCAAACGAATATGCTGTATAGCTGTATAGCATGACCATAATGTGTTTTAAAAAATGTAACTGAGCACTTATTAGTCTTCAAACATCTGGTTACTTGAATTGAGCTTGTGCATGCGATTCCAATTTTGCAAGAACCCTGACTCTTCAGTTTTCTTTTGCGAGTTTTATTCTGAGGCAACAATTGAAAGTTTGGCGACCTGAATATCATGTTAGAATTAGGAATAAAACATAAACACGACTAATACATTTTATACATTAAAATTGTCATCTTACCACGATTGCAGTAGAAGTAACTGGTTTCACTATTTGATGAAGAACATATCCTGGTATTATTCTTAAGATAACGTGCATTCTCATCATTAGAGACGTTTGAAAGCCACAACTGAAATTCTGTAAGAGACATTTTTTAATGATTTAATGTTGCATGAAAATAAAAAATCTGGTGTGATACACTCACACAACTTCCTTTTACAGTGATCTTATAATTAGTCAAAAATTTAATTTTTAATTTTTAACCATTTGTTAAAAATTTTCAAAAATTACAAATTCTACAAAAACGGTACAAAATCGAGTGTTAGTTGAAGAGACAAATTTTCTCTAGAATTTTAAGGTGAATTAAAAAATGTAATAATATACCGGGTGTTTTATTTAAAATAGGAGTTAATAAAAAAAATAGAAAAAAAACAAAAGAAACCCACTTTAGAAGTATTCAACTAGAAAATCACCTATCTCACATCAATACACATTAAAAATGTAAGAAAAATGTAAAATTTAAAAAAAATCGTTAGAGCCGTTTTTGAAAAAATCGAAAAAAACTGAAAAATCACAAGAGTAAACACCTACTTCCGGTTATGCGATTTTCTTCAAAAGCTTGCTGTCTCATCTACATAGTACACAAAACTTATATATGAAGTTTCAATGCCATACCTCTTTTCGTTTTTGAGATATTCTGTTCACAGACACACACACAGACAGACACACACACAGACAGACAGACCAATGAAAAAAAATATGTTTTTTGGGATCAAGGGACTCTAAAACGTGAAGATCTGTTGAAAACTCAATTTCGAATTTTTGGGGTGAATCCAATACTTCCTTTATAGTAGTAAAAGGAAGTAAAAACAATGTTTTACCATCAAAACTTTCAAAGTTAAATTCTTCTTTATTAAAAGTTTTGTTGTGGGTATTTTGTAAATGATTTCGCAAGTCCTGTATTGTTCTAAATGAGGAATTACAGCCCTCTTCTAAACATTTGCTATTATGAACAGTACTATCATAAGAAATAGCATTTGTCTTCATTAAGTGCACATTCCGTAAGTGCCGATTTAAGTTTTTCTGAAGTGTAAATATTTTATTGCACACTTTACAAATAACACTCATCGCATAAAATATTTTAAAACAACAATTATAACAAGTTGGTTAGCGCAAAACACAGATTTTAAAGAAACATACAAAACAGACATAACCCCAATCACAATCATAACAGGCGAAAACAAAACAGAGAGCACTGATCATGCGCAGTTGAGGGAGCCGCGTTGTATGTATACGTGCTCCTATTTTTTCAACCGAATCTTGTTGCGCCGTAGTATAGTTTAGACAATAACAGGTAGATGGAGCTAGTAATCTCAAAACCACATAGATATATAAGTACAAGATACGGCGTGCCGTTGCTATAGTTGAACAAGACGTACCATCTATTTCTGTCACTCTCAGTGCGTGAATTACGTATAGAGCTATCCTTTAGAGAGGTACTTGGACTTGTCATTGAGAGAAATTCTGATAAAATACATTTAACTCGTGTTACATGGTACCAGAAATAGTCTTTTTGGTCTCAAGGTGCTACAAAATGGAGAAAAGAAGTTATCGCATAAATAAACACAAATTCGAAAATATAACCTCAACAGTCAACACCTTATAACCTCACTCGATAAGGGTGTGCAGGATCATGTCTAACTAAAATGTATATAGCAAAGCTATCACGGCTATTCCATATGTGTCACTTTCATTGTTGTAAAATATTCTTCTGACAATTGCCAACGCGTCTGGTTTTTGGCGCCATCAGGTGGTGAAATAGAGCACCTAAATGTGGTTCTGGTTGTTGTCTTTACTAAAGATATTTTTCAGGTTATAAACGGTTTTAAAATAAATGTTTATAACACCTACAAAAATGGAATTTGGATAATTTAAGCCTGCACGATCTTGAATTTTAACTATTAAATGTGCAGGTAATTCGACATATTCGTTTTCAGTTATGCTAACTGGTGAAGTTACTATAATGTGCAATTTTTGTGTGAAATCATTGCCTCCACTGCATCCGAACTAAATGAACCTGTTAATACATAGTAAAAACCAGCTTCTTGAAGTAAGAATGTGCTTTGAGATTTCTCATAATTTTGACAGATGTGACAAGACAAGATCATATCCTGTATGCATTTAGTCATTCCAGGCCAGTAGAATGATAAATTAGCTTTTGAAACTGTCTTATTGATCCCTGAATGGCTATAATGAAGTTTTTCTAAAATTTCTTCCACTTTTGGGTACTATTAGCTTTTGGTTCTTATACACGAGTTCATCCATTATTGTTAACTCATGTTGAAATTTATAGTAAAATTTTATATTTTCTGCAAGGTCTGTCATTCTTGGTGGCCAACCGTTTACGATGTAATCTTTCAATTTCACTAGGTCTAATTCTAAATTAGTTTGCTTTTTATAAACATTTCGTTTAGCATCTGAAATATTTAGGTACTCAGAAATTAAACATACTTGTGCATTTAATTCTAGGTCTAAATTTTCATCAAAATGTTTGTCCTTTATAAAGGCTCTCGATAAAGCGTCTGCCAGGATTAATTGTTTTCCTCGTTTATATATTAAATTGAAATCATATTTATGCAATTGTATTAGAATTTTCTGAAGTCTGGCTGGACAAGATATTACATTTGCTACACATGGGAATTTATTTGCACGTAAAAACAAAAATTATAAATACTTCACAGCAGGGTGGTACAGGAATCGTCTAGTCGTGTAGCAAACGTTTGCCAAGCTAGGTCCTGAGCAGGATGGGGTGGGTTGTCCGGAAGCGCCACTGGTTTGAGACGGTCCAAACCAGAAAACCTACAGGTGGCCGTGTAAATTCCTAAACCACTAGCTGTTTCACAAAAAAAAATAATAAAAGACAGAAAAACACCAAGACTCGAAATAACCTAGTTATTTATTTACAGTTTGTACACCTTCAAAATTCTGTGTCATACTTGAAAAAGGCAACACAACTCTGTGATAATAGTATGTAAATGGAATAGTTTGTAAATGTAATCTTAGTGGTATGTAATGTACAAGATTTTATATGAATAAAGTCGAAAATGTAACTACGATAATCGCAATTCGTTCGAGTACCCGTGTATCAACTACGATAGTGACTCAAATATAATTAAAAACAGCGATACCGGAATGCGGGAGAATAGTAAGTTCTAAATCGCTTGATTAATTAGGTAAATACTCTATCTAGTCGCGAACCTCTTCGAATTGGTACCATTTCGCCTAGGGGAGTGCTAATACACATAAAATGGTGTATTTACGGTGCTCATATTATGTGAAATGTCAAATTAATGCTCCCGGAGACCTCCGCCAATAATGGTTTAAATTTTGAAACACTGACAAGTACTTGAAACTTGAATGCAACCAAAGCAGTACTACCAAACGTAAAGATATTAAATGCATAGAATGACATTATCCTATTACACAAAAGTAATTGCACGTGATGTACAACGAAGCTATACAATATTTCGCATGTAAAACGGCATGAATTTCGCTAGCATATACCTAGGTAAGTACAATACATAAAGTAAAGATCATAGTGCCATAACGAACGATAGTTTCAGTTCAATAAGCACCAAAAGGTAGATAACACTAGGTGTTGTAGATACCTGGATCGTGCACAGAAGGATCGCTACATCAACAGCTATGGGGGATAGCTATTAAGATGTCCACCAGCTTGAATAACCTCCAAAGAGTCAGGGCTTCATCTAACTTTGCGGGTGAGAAGCGTAGTCGAGTGCAGTCACCATGGGGAGAAGCCTTGCATGCGAACTATCACATGTGCTGAGGGGCTCGGATTGGAACGGAATTGTTGCTCCAGGTGCCTTAGCCAAGTAACAACAATGCCACAGGCATAATAGATCCCGAAAAATCGGAGAACGATACAGCAAACTAGGACGAGGAGGCCTAAATACGAGACGTTATCGAAAAATATTCTACGGCAATCATAAATTAATATACAGGTACCAGGCGCGGGACCCCGTAGAATACACCGCGATCATAGGTAACCATACTCCATGAAGACCGTATAAAAACCCTACACCCTACTAGTCAAGGAAAGTGTGCAGCCCAGGATCGACTACACACTGAAACACCATCCACAGTGACCAGATGGCGGAACACCGGAAATGAGACTGCAAAAATGTCTCACTCCTGTATGATGGAACGTCACTGTCCCACAAGGAGGGGGAAAGAACGAGATGATAAAGTTCCCCAACAGCGAGTCCTCCCTTCAAGCAGCCCAACCATCCACCCAAGGGTTCAACAAAAAAAAACCTTGGTCCCTAAAGCCTAACCTAACATTCAAAATCCTAATGCCAAACTCGAATGCAAAGTCCAATGCTAAGTTTGTCTTCGTTACGACAATCCAACAGAATCTAGTTTTCTTCATCTGGCGGGTGTTGCTTTATGTCTTTGACATGCCATGTGCCGCGAAATGTCCCATCTTCATCTTGAAGCTCGTACGTAACAGGTGATAATTTCCTTCGTACAATCAAAGGCCCAATAAATTTTGGAGCGAGCTTTGCGGTGAAGTGTTTGGTGGCGTCGGACAACACAAAATTGCGTCGGTAAACTCTGTCGCCCACATTATATGTCACTTCTCTGCGTCGTAGGTCATATCGTTGTTTAGATCTGGCATGAGCATTCAAAAGTCTCTTATGTATATCTTGATGTAGCTTGTCTAACTCTTTAAGTTTATCAGATGTCTCACATTTATCTGTTTCAGCCTTTACACCTGATTTAAAATAATCACCCCTAGGAACATGTTCACGTGCAAAGTTGGCAAAGAATGGAGTCACTTTAGTGACTTCATGAACCGAGCTCCTGATAGCGCAGCCCACTTTAGGCAAAACTTGTTCCCATTTCTTGTGGTTATCTGCAACATATGAAGCCAACATAGTTTTGATGACACGATTAACTCTTTCTACGAAGTTAGCTTGAGGATGATACGCAGGAGTGTAAATAATTTTCACATGGTAGCTGTCACATAACTGCATAAATTCTCGTGAACGGAACTGCACACCATTATCGCATACTAAGTACTGAGGACATCCAAAGAATAGAAAAACATTTTCCTCAACTAATCTGGTTACAGCGGCAGCTGTAGCTTGACGGAGTGGAAACAGTAGCACAAACTTGGTAAGTTGGTCTGAAATAACCAAAATGTAACTGTAGCCTCTGGATGATCTAGGTAAGGGACCACAGATATCTACTGCAACCATCTGCCAAGGTTTTGTGACATTCGGGCGCTGTCCCATAAGACCAGCTGGACGATTCTGTTCAGGTTTCATGGCAGCGCAGATCTTACACCTTCGAATGTAGTTGACTACATCGGATCGCATTTTCGGCCAATAGAAGCGATTCTTCAGGCGTTCGTAGGTTTTGAAGATGCCTGCATGGCATGCTGTTAATGCGTCATGATGTTCATGGATGAGTTCCTGGCGTTTTTCTTTCGGCACAACTTCTTTCCATGTTTCGTTATTGTCTCTCAATCGCGGGTAGGTACACTTGAGATATTTATAGATTTTATTATCTTCGACTCGCCACTGTGGAAATTGCAATGGTTTTGACATAATTTTTGTCCTCAGATTCCGATACCAACGATCTCGAATGGGTGCTGGTTCTTCGATGGTTAACACCACATAATCCGATCTGGAAACAGGCTTTGACGGCAAAAATTGCTTGAAATTATTGACCGGCTTCTTCCTTGTTTTAGAGCACCGGGTCCGGTCGCCTACCGTGCTCCTCGCTCGTTTCCCGAGCATCTCTTACAAGTGCGGCTGGTTACTCCTACTTGCCCGCATCCATAACAGTACATCCGTTTAGGAGCAGTACACTGCATGGCTCGATGTCCTGACTTGGAACAATTCCAACAAGTAAGTGATGCAATAGCAGTTGGGGCTTCTATAATTTTATTAATAGTCTTCTCTCTGGCTAGGTGGTTCTGGGAAGTGTTTGTTGGAAGCTCCATTTCGCTGAAGTCAATCAGAGGCTTTTCTTCGACTGCACAAATCGGTGGCTTTCCAGCACGCTTGCAGTAAGCTAACTCTGGTTCAAGTAAGTATGAGTTAGGCGTAGGAGGTCCTTTAAAATTAGTCGAAGCTATTTTAGCATCTTCTAAAGCCATACAAGTTTGAGTAAGTTGAGTGATAGTATAAACCGGGTGTAATGCTAATTGCATAGCATAATACGGCTGTAAGTTCTTCTTAATTATTGCCAATCTTGTAGTTTCAGATGGAAATTGAGGCAGCCTGCTGAATTAGTTGTCCATGGTTGCTATATAAACAACCACTTTTTCGGATGGGTGTTGTGTGCGGCTTCGAATTTCGTCCCAAAGGCGGATCTCGTAATCGTGATTGAGAAAGTTTGCTTTCAACTTGCGAATCAAGTCGTCCCAATCGATGATAGTACGCTTCACTGCTCGGTACCATATCAGTGCATCTCCAGTGAAAATTTCTACTGCTGACTGAAGCAATTGAGCTTTTGAAATTCCACGTGCTTCTCTGAGCTCTTCTACACGCACTAAGAAGCTTGTTAAACTGGACGATTCACCATCATAATGAATGTTCCACTTGCTGATGGGAATAAAGTTGCTGTACACAGGTCGAGAACACTCTGGATATATCTTACTTTCAGCGGTAGGTATGTGTAAGTTTCCAGCTTGTCTATCTAAGCTTGTTGTAGGTCTTACAATCTCGCTCAGTTCCATGGACTTCAGTTTTTGCTGTAAGTTGCTGTCGTGATGGGAAACTTCAGCGTTACGCTCTGGCGTTGACTCATGGAAGCTCACTCGACGTTTCGATGGTTCAAATTGTGTTGGGAATATCGACATCTCATGATCAATGAGTTGCCCGATGGCAGTTGCATTTTCTTCTGCACCTGTAGTTGCCAAGGATGTGGTAACTGGAAGTAGTAAATTAGGCTCATCTAGAATAGATTGTTGTTGAGACTGAACTGTTGCTTGCTCATGTATAGTTTGTTCGTGGTAACCTGAATAAGCTTGATCGATAGCTATAGATAACTGACCTAATTGGGTAGACAGTGTTTGCTGATGCTGTTGTTGCATGTTGTTTTCGGCATTAATTCGACGTAAGCGACCTAAAACATGGTACATTCTTGCCCTAATGCGTTGTACTTCATTATCTTTGTTATGGACATTAAAATGTTCTAATGCCTCTTGCAGTTCGTGAAGTTTTGTAGCACAAATCTTCAGTTCTTCATCAGGCTCGAAATAAATTCCTGTTGTCACGTCTAGCGTTCCTAACTGCTGTCTATGCATAGCGTCTCGCAAAATTGATCTCTTCTCGGTTACGTTCGAACCCACTGGACATCCACGAATTAGCAATTCATACGTTAGCTCGTCCGCCAATAATCTTCCAACATCCATTGTAATTGTCGTAACTAAACAATCCTATACCTATACTAAAAATACTAAACCTTACTAATAAGAGCACAAAAGAAAAACAAAAATAGCCCTTCAGTACTAATAATACTAATACCAAAAATGTACCTAATCTAAACACAGATTCCTAAATTCTAACAAATTTCCTCAAAATATGCAACAAAATGGCTATAATCCGATAATTACCGATACGACAAGGAACCAATCGATACTAATCAAATACTCTATACTGCACTAAATGCCAAACTACTTAACCAAAGGCTCCACGTCAGAGGCGCCAAATTTATTACATTTGCTACACACGGGAATTTTATTCGCACGTAAAAACAAAAATTATAAATACTTCACAGCAGGGTGGTACAGGAATCGTCTAGTCGTGTAGCAAACGTTTGCCAAGCTAGGTCCTGAGCAGGATGGGGTGGGTTGTCCGGAAGCGCCACTGGTTTGAGACGGTCCAAACCAGAAAACCTACAGGTGGCCGTGTAAATTCCTAAACCACTAGCTGTTTCACAAAAAAATAATAATAATAAAAGACAGAAAAACACCAAGACTCGAAATAACCTAGTTATTTATTTACAGTTTGTACACCTTCAAAATTCTGTGTCATACTTGAAAAAGGCAACACAACTCTGTGATAATAGTATGTAAATGGAATAGTTTGTAAATGTAATCTTAGTGGTATGTAATGTACAAGATTTTATATGAATAAAGTCGAAAATGTAACTACGATAATCGCAATTCGTTCGAGTACCCGTGTATCAACTACGATAGTGACTCAAATATAATTAAAAACAGCGATACCGGAATGCGGGAGAATAGTAAGTTCTAAATCGCTTGATTAATTAGGTAAATACTCTATCTAGTCGCGAACCTTTTCGAATTGGTACCATTTCGCCTAGGGGAGTGCTAATACACATAAAATGGTGTATTTACGGTGCTCATATTATGTGAAATGTCAAATTAATGCTCCCGGAGACCTCCGCCAATAATGGTTTAAATTTTGAAACACTGACAAGTACTTGAAACTTGAATGCAACCAAAGCAGGACTACCAAACGTAAAGATATTAAATGCATAGAATGACATTATCCTATTACACAAAAGTAATTGCACGTGATGTACAACGAAGCTATACAATATTTCGCATGTAAAACGGTATGAATTTCGCTAGCATAAACCTAGGTAAGTACAATACATAAAGTAAAGATCATAGTGCCATAACGAACGATAGTTTCAGTTCAATAAGCACCAAAAGGTAGATAACACTAGGTGTTGTAGATACCTGGATCGTGCACAGAAGGATCGCTACATCAACAGCTATGGGGGATAGCTATTAAGATGTCCACCAGCTTGAATAACCTCCAAAGAGTCAGGGCTTCATCTAACTTTGCGGGTGAGAAGCGTAGTCGAGTGCAGTCACCATGGGGAGAAGCCTTGCATGCGAACTATCACATGTGCTGAGGGGCTCGGATTGGAACGGAATTGTTGCTCCAGGTGCCTTAGCTAAGTAACAACAATGCCACAGGCATAATAGATCCCGAAAAATCGGAGAACGATACAGCAAACTAGGACGAGGAGGCCTAAATACGAGACGTTATCGAAAAATATTCTACGGCAATCATAAATTAACATACCAGAGTTGTAATGTGGCCTCGAGTAAGTAAATTGCAGAAATATATATTTATCCCAATACAATCGGCTTCATTTTAGCAATATAACACCCATTTCCTATTTCTGGATGGCAGATTCCTCAAGGAAAAATGGAAACTATGTAATCCACTTAAGTGAAAATTCCCAAAAATCACATGCAGCTCCAAAAAGGAAAACTTAAAAAAATGGTCGCCGGAAATCGTACTATCAAAACAATTTTCAAAATTGTTACTCAAAATTCCCTAAAAATCAAGGATTTTGCAAAAATGAGTATGCAACCAAAGCTACACCTAACGTATGCAGGTGAATCTAACTATATGAATGCATTTAAGCTAAGAAATTATCCAAACAATCCTTAACTGTATCTAAATGTAAAATTACACGTAACAAAGAGTTTAGGGGTTTCCTAATGATTTGTAGCAAGGGTTTGTGGTCGGTTTCGACCGTGAATTGTCTACCAAATACATATTGTTTAAACCTTTCTATCCCGAACCAGATCGCCAGTAATTCTTTTTCAATTTACGCGTATCTCGTTTGCGCATCCGTAAGAGCACGAGACGAATGAGCACACGGACGTCCTTCCTGCAGAAGAACTGCACTCATCCCATTTTTTGACGCGTCTACTGAAATTGTGGTTGCTTTGTTTATATCAAAAAACTGTTAGCACGGACTTCTACTTATTATAAGTTTTAAAGTGTCAAATGCTTCATCATGTTTTTTCTCCCAATTGAACATAATATCTTTTTTTAATAGTTCCCTTAGAGGTGCTGTTTTATCAGATAGGTTTTCTACAAATTTGCCTATATAAGTTACTAACCCCAGAAACCTTTGTACGTCTCCCACATTCTGCGGTTTCTGCATTTTTACAATTGCTTCTATTTTTGAATCGTCTGCATTCAATCCCTCTTTTGATATTCTGTGTCCCATGTATTGGACTTCGTTTGCAAGAAATTTGCATTTTTCTTTATTAAGCCTAAGGTTGTGTTTAGCTGTCATTTTTAATACTAGTTCTAAACGTTGGTTATGTTCAGCCTTAGTTTTTCCTGATACTATTATGTCATCAATATATACACTAACACCTTCTATGTTTCCAAATATCTCTTGCATTCTCTCTTGGAATACTTCAGAGGCACTAAATAGACCATAAGGTAATCGTAAAAACCTGTACCTCCCAAACGGAGTTCCAAAAGTGCATAATTTTGTGCTATCCCTATCTAACTTGATTTGTAAAAATCCCTGAGTAGCATCTAGAGTAGTAAAATATTGTGCACCCGCTAATTTGACTGTTAGTTCGTCTAATGTTGGTATTTGGAAATAATGTCGTTTTATTGACTTGTTCAGATCAGAAGGATCTAGACAAATCCTAAACTGTCCATTTACTTTTTTCACTACCACAATAGCATTAACCCAGTCTGCACTTTTATCAGATTTTTCTATGATTTTTTGCTTTTCTAGCTTGTCTAAAGTTTGTTTAAGCTGATCTCTAATTGCAAAGGGTATTTTCCTAACAGGATGAACAACTGGTTAAGCATTTGTTTTTAACTCTATTTTGTATGGCTTTTCTAAACAACCTATTCCTTTAAACACAAAATCAAACCTATTTATTAATTGTTCTATTTCTATCTCGGGTGAGGTGCAATTTTCTATTTCCCTACTTGACTTCATTTTTTCGCCTTTATTTGTATCTTTCTCACTAATTATAGCTTCTGAACTAGAAGTGGGTTCGCTTTTTTCTATAGCTTCAGTTTTTATAACTAACCCTAAATCTACACATGTCTTAAGACCTAGTAAAGGTGTATTATTAACATCGACCACATAGAATGAGAGATCTTTAATCATTGTTTTATGTAAGCATTTTAACACAAATTTTTCTAAAACAGGTATAGAATCTCGTGTATACGAACAAAGCTTCATGTTTGTATTCTGAATTTTTGTCAGATTAAAGTTTATCAGTTTCAAAACACTTACAGGAATGATATTTGCCATGGCCCCCGTGTCGGGTTTGAAATTGATTGCGTGACCATTGATCTGCAAGGCTTCTAACCACGATTCCTCCGACAGTGTATTTACTGATGCTTCTATGGACCCTACATAGAGAAAATCATCATTATTATCTATAACATGTACATTTCTTATACTACTACTGTGTTTTATACGACAAACAGCTGCAAAATGATTTATGTTACCACACTTTGCACACTTCTTCCCATACGCAGGACACTTTCCAAAGCTGTGATTATACGAACACTTTTGACATCTTCTTTCTTCTCCGGTAGGTTTCCCTGGATTCGATTGTTTTGAATATCCCGCTTCTTTGGCACTGCCTGAATGTGAACGTCCAGCTGACTGATTTTGTTTACGATGATACTGCATGCTTGCGTGGTTCATCGTTCCATGTTTGCTGACTTCGTCCATGCTGGTACCTTCCATGCCCTTTGTTATTTGTTGATTACGGTACCTGGCATTTTCTGAGCTGAGGCAGATCTTGATTGCATCTTCCAATTTTTCTTTGTCTTCTTGTAGTAGAAGTTTCTCTCTTAATGCTTCCGATAGTAAACCACAAATTAGGATGTCCTTGGTTAGACTATCACGTAAATCACCCAGTTCACATGATAAGGATAAGTTTTTCAGTTCAGTAATGTATTTCTCGATTGATTGTCCTACTTTCTGTTTGCACATCAAAAATTTATGCCGTTCATAAGCTAGGTTACGTTTTGGATTGAAGTGGTCCCCAAACTTTTTTAGTAGAGGTTCTAATTTATCTTGGTCTTGTCTTTCAAATGTAAAAGTATTAAAAATACGCATACCTTCTTCTCCGATTAAGGTTAGGCATTGAGCACACTTCGTCTTTTCTTCTTTTTTCGCGATTTCTGTAGCATCCAGATACGTTGTGAATCGTTGCTTCCAGAATCTCCAATTTTCACCCAAATTTCCAGACATGATCATCGGCGGTATTCCACGAAAATCCATATTTTTGTGTTTTATACACACTTAAGATTATTATAATCGTAATATCTTCACCGTTTTCGCTCCTGTAACGAATTTTATATAAACGTGGTTCTTTTCTCGAGGTTCATCTCGCCTCCAACTACGACTGCGCCATGTAATAAAGTAAAAGACGTGCTCTTCTGTTGAGTGTCAGATAGTAACTGTTTTATTAAATACAAGTACATTATCAATCATAGTCGTGTATGTTTGGTTGCATATACAACAGTACCGGTGGGTGAAAATATCTGAACAGCATGTAAAATATATTTTATTTTCAAAATCTGATGAGTACAAATTCTTTTTCGTTAAGTACCGCACAGGCTTAAAAGGTAGTCAATTTTGCAGATCATGTAAGGTTTTTAAATATGAAGCAGAGATTCCACCATCAGCACATATGATCTAAGTATCAATTTTGTGCGTTCTCTATTATGTGGCAATAATTGAAGGGTACAGAGTTAGGAAAGGATGTTCAATGTAGTTTTTTAGAATTTCACCACAAAAATCTAAATAAAGATACATTTGAGGAAAAATTATTTGCAACAATTCTTAGAACAACGAAACCACAGTCAGTAAGAAGACTAAGTACTCTCACTGTTAACGAGTAAAAGTAATTAATTCTCAAAGAAGAATGAAAAAAAAAATATCGTGGTGGAATGATGTATCTTGTTGACAATCCATGTACTTACATATAACATAACAACACATTTTGTTTGCTATTTGAGGTTTATTGCAAATTATTGTATATTGAGTATTATCTACTGCTACACCATAGATGCGATCTTCAGATCTGCTATACTGCACTTTCTCCTTAATTGACATATTGTCAATAATTAAGAAGCAAATTCTTTCAGCTGGAACTGTTAATTAGGTGACTAGCCATTAAACGTTTCTTAATTAATTCTTCTGAACAATTACAGTCACCAAGATACCATAACAATGTTGTTTTTGATAGTAAACTCGCTAAATGGTTTCTGCAGTGCTGATATCCTTTAGGAGAGCGAAATCTCCATAGTGTACACATATGAATAGAAACTTCTGACTAACGAGGAGCTTTTTTAATCATAATTAAGAACAATATTTGCAAGAAATTCTGCTTTTTTGTCTCCATCGTCAGCATCTTGGAATATTTTGTGGAAAACATTTAATTTTTCCGCAATTTTTCTGTATATTATTCTCAAGTTGTTTTATTTTTAATAAACTGAATAATTAACACTAATCCGCTTTAGCTTTAAAGTTAACGTTTTGATAGTCCATATACTGAAGATCTGCAATTTGGGTTGGAGATATAAGTTCAGCGAATCTAGGAAATAAAACCCCCGGAAAAAATCCCATAGGAAAAAAGACCCCGGAAGAAAAACCCCCAAAAACTTCTATCCCTGATAAATGTAAATTAGCTGTGATTTGATAAATTTATTTTATATATTCTGTTATGACTGAAATTAAGCAGGTAAATATTAGGAATCATTACTCACTATAACTGATTGGTTTTATTATTATACAAATTTATTTATTATTAAATACGTATCAAATAAGTTATCGATATTTAATAGTTATTTATTTTATTTATTTATATTTCTACAGTACAGTACAGTTTACACAATAATTTAATACTACGTAATTATCTATATACCTACATATTTACATTTACTAAAATCTAATAGCATGACTAACTGCACCTAAAAAGTTTTCTAAATTTCGCCATACTCGTCACATAAATTTTTGAGCCGCTCCTGATTCATCACATAAGCAGGCCTTTTCGTTTTCTTCGCCAATTGTCCTAGTTGTTGTTGCTGTAGCTTAGTTATATCGACGGCTAATTCCTACCTCATCTTTTTTATTAGTACCCACACACTAGGGTGCTTCTGCCCAACTAAATTGAAAAATCGACGATTCCACCCTCTTGTCTGATTGTTGGTCCGCTCACCATCTTGGAGTGTGGTCACATAAACATTCCAATATTCTGGAGGGAACACTGGAGCAACATTTCGTAACCGTATGTTACCGTTGTTGTTTCCCACTCTTCTATACGTTCCGGACACTATGTGGCGTCGAAATAATTCACAAGTTCTTGGGCGCCTTCGGGGATGGTTTCTTTCAAATACGTCATGCCTCTGGCAATATCTTCAAAAGGCAGGAAAGCCAAACCGTCTAGCATGCCACAAAACTTTGAAAATTCCTCATCTCCTCGGTACCTGCCCTGCAGTCCAAGCTCTTGTATTTTTCGGTGAGTACTTTGCGATAAGTGAAAAGCACCCTCTTATCACAATGTGATCACCGAATACTGCCTTTACTGCTTGAATTGCAGCTCTTTCGAAGTCTATGTGAACGTAGGAAGGATCCGGGTAGAGATTTCTTTGTTCGAAATTGCTTACGATTGCTTTTAACATGGTTTCATATGTGGTTTGGGTTTTTTTTGCAACAAACCGTAAGCACAAGTCACAAACACCCCTTGCGCTTTCACTCGGACCACATACAGCTGTAGAAATAAAGGTGGTGCTAGCGAAAAATTTCCATCTACAAACCAGTCTGTAGCATTTGCAAGATGGGAAAGGCATTGATCCGTGGCAAAGACAATTATTATCCGTTCATCTGAATCTACCCCGCTATCATGAAGGAGAAATCTTTCATCATCGGGCTCTCCTGTAGTACACCAGTCGTCTGCAAAAGAAATTAAATATATATAGTACATAGTGACTACATGACGAGAGTTGACTTTCCCATACTTTTCCAAATCTTCACTATGGAAGGTATTCTAATCGTGAAAAAATCGAACCTTAGGTTTTGATTGCCTGGTCCGATTTTAATGAAATTTGGATTTGATGGGCCCTTTGCATATAGAGACCATTCTAAATTTGAATTCATTACATTAAAAAATAAAGAAAATAAAGGGGGGAACCTAATCTCAGTTACACCCAGTATACTGAAACATACGGAAGTAAGAAATACTGTACCTTCAATAACAAGCTCTTGTAGGGATGTTGGATCCGGGAGGTCAGCATCTGTATGGTTTCTCAAAGTTCTCTTCACCGATTCTTCTATGGGCATTACCGCACGGGTTGAATTTTCTAAATTTGCCATTGCCTCAGCAAATATTTGGAGCGGTTTGGCTAAAGTCTCTTTGGCCCTTTGCTTCATGCCTTGAATACATTTTTGTAGCTTCTATTTCTGCAGCATTAACAGGGTGATTGTGCTCCGCTCGTAGCTCTCGATCTGCAATCTCCACCGATGTAATTAGAATCGCCCTGCATTGTAAAAAAGATGTAGGTACAATTAGTAAATAAATCTCACACTATCACGTTCTTGACTTAACCTTCGTGGATCAGTATAATTTTACATACATAATGTACAAACTTAAATTAAAAAGCGGGTGCTTACCTTTAATGAACTGTACTTAGAACACGGCCAACGAATATTGTTACCACATTGGTTATGTACAACGTACATGTAACCACCAAAACATAACTTTATAACTGGCCATCTTTATTTGAACGTATCACTTCCATGGTTGCTTCAGTTATAACTATCACCCTCAACATTTTAGTATATATAGGAAGAATTCTAGACAATTGCCATTAGTATTATCAATATGACTGTAAGGGATTAAGAATTGTCTGGGATTCTAATTGATTTTCTCAAGTTAATCCTAAAATATTGATAATGAGGGCCTTATTTGAAGGGTGGGCACAAATTGCTTGTTGTAGTTAATCCTCTAATCATCTTTCAACATTTTAAGTCTCTTGTTTACTGAAATTCTTATTCTAAGAAATGTAGAATGGAGACTGACCCATGACAAAGCGGAATTACAATTTAAATGAATACCTTAATGTTTCACAGAACATGTACCTAATATTAAGGGTTTCAGAGTATACTTATATTATTCATTCATTCATAGATTAGTGAAATGTAGTCATTGAATTAATTAATTAATTACTTTCGTAACAAAATTAAAGTTTGTTTGACAAAACAAATCTTATTGCAATACATCACAGTAAAAATACTCGTAGGGGTTTTTCTTCCCGGTTTTTTTTTCCTATGGGTTTTTTTCTGGGGTTTTTTTTTCTGGGTTTTTTTTCCTGCACCCAAGTTCAGCTTGGGTTTCTTTTGAATGGTTTTTGTAATTGTTGTTGTTCTTAATTAATTTCAAATTTAGGTAAAATTTGCTAAAAATGTACATAATGGTACTTCTAATTAATGTGATAAAAATAGTATATTATTATACGAGCATATAATGGATGCTAGTATTATACGAGGATGGCTTTTAAATAACGAGCGAGCGAAGCGAGCGAGTTCTTTAAGCCACCTGAGTGTACTAATAATAGCTATTATATGCGAGTGAAATACGCTATTTTATTTACAACTACTTTATTTACATTCATTCCAGAAAATGTTTGTATGCGATATCATAAGTTTTCTTCGACTTTTCTGGGAGTAAATTTTGTGTAGCTTGTTTGCCATCTTGGCGTACTTCAGGGGGAATACAGCACTATTGTCGCTATCGTTTTCCATTTTAGGTTTGGGACAAAAGAAGTGTAATAGTATATTACAGCCCGAGATGGGAAGTGTTTCATTACTGTCGAGAGATTAGTTAGCTGATTGAGACGCGAAGCGTCGAAATCAGCTATTATCTCGAGACTAAGGAAACTTCCTGTCGAGGTTTGTATACTATTTTATTCGCAACCACTGTATTCTAAACAATAATTGGAAAAATAATTATATTACGATACGACAGGTTGTGACGCGCATTAATGGATCAACAAGATTCCCAGTATCCCTACATACTCAGCGGTCGGGAATGTATTTCCCACACTCACTTCCCGCACTTGAGCGGGAAGTAAGTGCGGGAAGTAGCGGGCTGAAATGTACGACTTCCCCCACTCAAATGAGGTCAGGAATGTTAACATTACATATATGGTTGCGAATAAATTATTATTTTCAAACTGACAGACTGATAACTGTCTACTCGAAAAAGCAGTTAATGGCCTGTTTGATTATCTGCACATAAATCCTTATTAGCAATGTAATTATGGTGGTATCCATGCATTTATGGCGGTATCGATGTAATTATGAAATATAAACAACAGGTATTATGATTTTAGTTAATAATATATATCATAATTGACAAATAATCGCAAAATAACAGCGGTATTGTTTAATAGTTGTAAATAAATATGTATTATTTACAGTCACAGTTGGTGTAGCGTTTTTAACCAAACAAGTCTTTTTGTCAAGTACTTTTAGAGAATTTGCATCGAAATGGTTAATACACAAAGTAGAGTAGTCATTTTTATTGTAAATGTTTATTGTAAAGTTTAAACAATTACTGAAACTAAAAGATGGATCCTTGGCAAGATTAATGTCACAATTATTCTTTGTTATAGTTGTGGTACTATTTAAATTTGTAGTTGCATTTTTAAACATTACTTACAGATGTGCTTGTACAGGGTCTGTAAGTTTCTTTTAAAATTGTATTACCTATTTTAAGTTTATTGTTTATGTTGTTATCTATGTTAACCTTCAGCCACAGATGTCGATTTCCAAGCCCCATGACGTTTAAGGGTGATGATATCGCCACCTCCATCAACCAAAAGTGTTGATGATCTGCGTAGGCAATGTCCAGTGTATAACTGAGGATTTTCAAGATTCAAAAAAGTAGCAACATTTTTCGGTGTGGAAGCTAGCTTGTTGATACCATATATGAAATACTACTATATTGCTAGCAGCTATGAGTGGGGAGGTCACAGCGTAAGTGAGACAGACAACCAACTCTTTTACGTACTT